>JAAAKL020017245.1:0-10684 GCA_010016065.2 Carybdea cf. marsupialis auct. non (Linnaeus, 1758) | reverse complement strand
GTGGCTGGAAATAAGGTAATTGAGAAATAAACTAACATGATCACTACATCTAAACAGAACAAAACAATCATCCACAAATCTTCTAAAACACACAGGACAAAACTCACGAGGACATTCACGTAGCCAACGTTTCTCATGATCACATAGAAATAAATCACATATTTCTACACTCTGGAACAATTTACTACTGAGATATTGAGATTTCACATGTAGAATCAAACTGGGCATCTTATGGTGGTTTTTGTTTTTAAATATGTTTTGTAGTTCATGAGCAATCAATAGATAATTGTACCTAGGTAGATGAATTTCTCATATTAGCACGAAATTTTCATACCTCCCTAGTCAAACAGCCGTGAAAGCACTAAAGTGCTTCAGAAAGAGGGAAAGTAATAATGGAAAACTCCATCTGGATTGTGGACATTAGCCCTTAGGTGCTGTGACTCTTACAGCTACTTGCCAGCTCCCAGTGGGTAGTATTAGGCAACTTGTATTGCAATATATCAAAAGAACACAGCTGTTTGACTTTGGAAGTGTGATACTTTGGCCCAAAATTAGAAATTCTTGGTACTTAGGTACAATGATTTGCCAATGGCATAAGAACTACAAAACACATTTAAAAGAGAAACCACATTTGTATTCTTACACAAATATCTCAATTTACTGGTCATAAATTGTTCCTGAGTGCAGAAATAGTTCTTTGAAGTTAAAAGTTACCTCAACTTTTCACCTTTGTAACTCTTCCCAAAGGCAGCACCAATCAAGTAAACACAATATTTCAACATGCAAAGCTAATGTACGTGTAACTACCACTAATTTTTATAGTATTGTCATCTTACTAAACACTGATCTCTTAATATTTGTGTAAATAGAGTCTATATGATTTACCAAGTATTTTAATGTAAGCGTGACTATGTAGAATTTTGAAATGAATAATGTTGAAGACTGCTGTGGTTAGGAGCAATTTAAATGCTATGTTTTGAGAACAGCTACTGCAAAACGTACCATATAATTTCAGGTTTGTTTCCAATCTTTTTTTCTAAAATATACGCAACCTTTGAAATTCATTATTAGTTGTAATGTTATGGATTTTGAAACTGCCATCCTATGGTCTCCCCATCATGGTTATAAAAGGTCAGCATTTTCCTTTATTTTCAACTGGATTGCAACATTGAAACAAAGGATTCCGGCTGAACATGATACAAATGGACCATGGTGAATGTAATTCATAACAATTATTTTACATCAAAGAACAATGCTGATGGGTTGCAGTCTGAACAACACCAAAGAGGGTAGTAAAAAGTGCCTTGACATTGCCTTACTGAATGTTTTATTGCAAAATAGCTTGCACTGATTGCAAGACAGATAGTTACAGCTCACTATGATAAATGTGCACTGGTGATCAGCCAAATGTTAGGTCATGTGTTCACATGGGAAGAATTAAAAATTCACTTTCCTATTACTTAGTAACCAGTAACCAGTAACCAATGGCACACTCCAATTCTGATGTAGCCTCAGTATCGAAGTTATTAATGCAAGAAAAAATGAAACTATTATCGTGAATCATATGCCAGCACCAAAGCAAAGCAGCATGATCAGTTTGACTAAATTCTGTGTTCACACCAGAATCTCACAAAAGTTGCATCTCTTGGTTTGAAAGTTAATAAACAGTTATGTAGAACAAAGATTCTTCTCTTTCAAATTTTGGCTCTAATATGCATTATTTAAGTGGGAGAATCAAATTCATTTATAAGCAACTAACTTTTAAGAAGTTCAATTTTATTCCCTGATTTGGGTGTGGTTTGGAAGTCCATGCTTCATGGAGAACTATAGAGTGTAACAGCTGTGAGAAAGTGATTTGATCATAGTCTATTTAATGTTTTCCCCATTTTTGTATCAAGATTTTGTCAACAGAGATGCTAAACTGCATCTGCAAAGCTTATTGTAAGTGCTACTTCAGTTTCATACCCTTCTCTAAGATCCATGATAGATAGATTGTATGGAAATGAGATTACACACATAATTTACAATTTAAGGAAACCAATTTAATCTCTTTTGCTTTTCATACCCAATTATCTGCTTCATAAATCACTTGCTTTATTGCAGTGAAATATGCTGCCACGAACCTGTGTGCTTTGTAATGGATGGAGTCAGCTAGGAAGGGGCAGCCTATACAAGATGCTGTTGTTCCTGGTGTTGTAATTTGCTCCTGTTTATTGGCATAAATAGATCAATAGACATTATTATCCACCTCCAGTCAGTAGCAAATCCAACAAGTCAATAGAGATGCTTGGGTATATCATATGTGGGTGTTAAGGGAGGAACTGACCTCCATTCCCCCATTGAGTTGATTGTTGGGTCAAAGAGGGTTTTTTGAAAGACAATTAGCAAACGCTATTCAGTGGATATTTAAGTAGGCAGATGTGAATGTTGTAAAAAGGAAATGAAAATCTCCTCCTTTCTCTCCTTTGTATAGTTTCATGCAATAGTATCAACAATTTATTTGGCTGGCAAATTCAAAAGGGGTGGATATATGGTGGGATGCTTCAAAAGAACATGTTATCAATTGGGAGGTGATGATTTTTGCCCAATACAAAGACATGACTGGACATATTTTCATTAGTTCATATGAGGCCATAAACAAATAAAAGAACACATCTTGAAACAAGAGAAGTGAATCTTTTAATATTAATGGACGACACATGAAGGGGGAAATGTTTGTATACAACTCTTGTTATAGTTACAGCCGCAGTGGTCTAGTCAATAAGTTCTTGGTCAACCTTTAGATCAAGAGGGCCTGAGTTCAAATCCCAGAAGGGCCATTGGTGATGTCAGAAAGGGTATCTGCTCTTAAAGTGCTCTATGCTCCAGTAACACATCCCATGTATATGGGCACCATCAAATCCCCTGTATGGGGGGAAAGACATTAAACGGAGAAAAAAAACAACAAAAACAACAACAAAAAATGATAACTTGTTATTAAAAGTTAAAAACTACCACTTCCATTGTTTTCAAGCTGTGATCATATACTTAATTGTTATGTTAGTTTATCCTATACTGTGAAGCTTTCAACTGAAAAAGTACTACACTCAATGCCCCTAATGACCCGTTTTATGCTGAGTATTTTAAAGGCGATTCGATTTCAGCCCTTGGAATCCACTGAAAATCTCGGCAGCAATAAACTGCCTTTGCAGGACCCAGAGGCAACGGCACCAGGTGGCATTTTTTAAAAGGAAATTGTTACTGGAGCTCATTTTTGGAAACCCTGTTTAATCCAGTATCATTTCTCCTGCATATTTCTTGAGATCAGGGATCACATCATTCTCAGAACTCTAAACCAAGTACCCATCCCTCATGGTGATCATCTGAAGCATACTGTGACCATAGTATGAACATTCAGGATAGGGGTAATGAATTGCTTTGTGAATCATAGACACTTGTAGTCACAAAAATAAATGACTCCTGGGCCGATTGTCACACAGATATTGAAGATAAATGAACAATCTATTTTTAAGAACATTTAAAAAACTGCCTTGGGAATTTTTTGCCGTGGCTGGTGTAAATGTCCACTGCAGGTACAACAGTATTGCTGAATGCTGTTGTGAATTCCAAGGGCTGTGATTCCCTATATATGTGCAGAAAATATAACATCAAGGTCCCATTTATTACCACCATGGTTATAGACCACTTATATCTATATTACATGGAAAATTAGAGATCAAGAGATTTGAAGTTACAATTGATTTAACTATACATTTCATTGTCACCCGCATTCTTGACAAGATTGAGAAATTAGAGAAATGCTTATAAAACAAGAAAATGTGGGTGTTTGTGGATGGACTAAAAGGTTTCAAAGGCAATGAGAAATAGAGATGGATTACTATCGATATTTAAAAAAAATCAAAGTTCGATCTGATGTTGTTTCCTTCATGATAGCATGTAATCAGGTTAAAACTTAATAAGAAAAAAAGAAACGCTTCATTAGCACTAAAATCAACAGAAGTATATGGAATCTGGTTGCTCTATTGGAAATTGTTAATATCTTGGGGTTGCCTTCTGTGAATGGGTCAGGATCCTTCAGCAGCCTAAAAAGAACTAGCAAGGATGACCCTTCAACTGAGAAGAAGACAGATGTAGACAATGTAAAAAACTTTACTTAATTTGCTTAAGAAACCCTGCAAAAGGTTTAAAGGGATGCTATAAACATGTCATTACAAGTCAGAAAAAGTTCTTGTAGCACACAACCTCACTTTACAATGTTCCAAAACTCCTAGAAGGAATAAATCTATCGAAAGCAACATAATTGTTAGTTCTAGCAACCAAAATCAAAATGCCATGCCTTGCCATCCAACTAACCCAAAGATGTAGTTGTAAGCTACAGCTCAGACTACAGAGGTAAGCTATGGTACAAAACAGTTTATTGTACCTTGGAACTCAAATATTGAAAGAGTTTACCAACTGCACTCCTACAACCTACAATGGAAAGACATAAACTGAAATAGAATTTCTTTTAAAATATTTTGCAGGAAGAAACTAACATGCACATGTTCTATCAGGCTCTTAGTGATCAAGGACTATTATAAGAGTTGTACAGGGTGGGTGTTTTGTGTTTTCAAGTGACATTTCAAAATTGCTAATTGATAGATCCATTGATTTGCACATCATATACAATTATGGAAATAAGGCTAAAGATATGTTTTAATATTCATAGCAAATACCTTCTGGAGCAAATCCTTATATCCCTCCTTGTTTACAAAATCCACAGCAGTGCTCAGTTACTTAGCAACAGTCTTGATTGCTTTCCAAATAGATATTGACACTATAGGCTGAGAAATGTATCTCCTGTGCCAACTGAAATAAAGCAGAGAATACATTAAGTCTCAGAGTGGTACAGATCTCTGTATTTGATCAACTGGCTTTTCAAGTTCTCCCTGCCTTTACAACTTTTTACAAGATCACCTATAAGCTGAAGCTCTGTATTTATAAGTTGATATCTCCCCATAAATTCTCTCATCACTAAATACATCTCACAGATTTTTATTTGGTTATTCTTTATTCTATACTTTCCTCTATACATTTGAAGGGCAATCATGAATGCTATTGTGTCCTCTGAAGCTTCACAGTTTGAAGTTGAAAGAAGGAAGTAAACTTTGTCATGACCAAGTCTAAGCCTTCTGTTGTTCTACCAGTTTTATCTGTCGATACATCTAGCAACAAGGTGAAAGTCTGATGTTAATGACCCTTATGAATATGGCCTCGTGGAGATGACCATATGAAGAGAGTGACAGGTGAATGTGATTCAGCCACAATTTACCCATATTCACCCATAGCACTTATGTAAAAGATCTTGGTCTTTTATGACTTATAGCTATAAAGTTCCACTTAAGAAAATGGAGAACAGCAGTTTTGCCTTACTTCTGAGTTGTTGAGGGCATTTTTTATTGACCCAAAGTTACATGCAGGTTGTTGGCAGATGGAAATGCAACCTCAACAAACAATAAAGACAATTTTTTAGAACATTCCACTTAACCATGGATGCATTCTGTAAAGAAGATGGGCCATTTGGGTGTGGTAACACTTGACAAAGTACCAGGTGGAATGAAAATCACTTTATACAACTGTCAGACATTTTATAGGTTAATTAGTTACAGTCCAATAATATTTGGAATACATGGAGCCATGCTCAATGCACAAAGATGCTTGTCGGGCTTGTTCCCAAAGCATATTGTTACACTGTGTAGCACATTTGGATCATTGCCACACAAAAGGAAAATGGTAAGGGTTGTGACTTAGGAACCTACTAACAGTTACCACACAGCTATGAGATAAAACACATATGATGGATTTTCAGACTTCATGTTGGTAAAATAACACATTGCCATCTGTAGTACTATTTTTTGAATGACAAATGCATTGAACAAATAGTAAAAATGACGCTAAGTCTCCAGAAAATAGATTATCATACTGTAGCAGATTAACTTGCCATTTTAATCCAGGTAAAATTGGCAGTATGTGATGTGTTGGGCTAGAAATACCAAGTAATACAAACCATGACATGAATCAATCAGTGAAGGACTTGATTTAAGTGTTTCTCATTAGTACTAGGTCAAGAATATCAGGAAGACACTTAACGAGACCAAGCAGACTATTCTCACTCCCCTTGTATTTGAAAGTCATCTACAACACTGAAGACTGATAGATTGGACTACTGATGAAACATTGAACCTAAATTTACAGCTTGTGCATGTAGCATACAGTATTGTCTAGTTCAACCTCCTTTATGATTCAAATTGTATTTGAACTGCCGTAGCTCAGGTATTACTTAAGTTTGCTGATAAAATCACCTCAAAATTCTCAAAGGAAGTTGTTGGATATGTACATGTTTAGGTAAGTCATACTTCCATAGCAAACTTGAAAGTATTAACAACAAACACAGCACTAAACACAGGAGGTTGGCAATAGCAACCCCATATGTAACAATATATAGAATAAGACCTGGAGACTCAACTGTTAAGATTTACTTGTGTTAGAAACTAAGTGATGTGTATGTTTCACTTTAATGCACTATAAAACTGCTGTGTGTATTTTATATATTTATAATTATAGGTACTGGTTGCACCTTGAAAAACAGTTGTAATTTGATTTCTGGGAAAAAGCAGGTAAGACATACTTGTTGGCTGTGTTAGATCTCTACACTTAGAAAAACTGTGAAATGGAGTATATAATAGTAGCTGTTTCATTTTTCTCTTAGGATATTTGGGAGGAGTGTTATACTATTATAGGGACTTGCATAGATCTATGATTGGTATTTAGTTGAGGGCAAGCCTCCTTCTCAATAATTTTTCTTCCATAGTCCATCTCTTTAGTATATGATAGCACTATCACAAAGTCCAATATGAGTTCAGGATATGGTCTGATACCGAGTTATATTGGTTGTATGTTTGTGGGCACCTGCCTATCTGTCTATCTACCTTATATTGAAGAGTATGGAGGAGTAACTTTTGGAATGCAATGATGATGATGGTGATGATGATGATGATGATGATGATGATGATGATGATGATGATGATGATGGTAGAAATTACATAACATAAACCTGGTATCACTAACTATTTGTCACTTATTGTTATTCATTTAATGGCTCAGAAAGCAATTTTTATGAGCCAAAGTTAAGTGAAAACAGATTTTGTAAAATCTGTAAAATCTCTCATCAAAAATGTTACTCCCATTGTAAGTTATTTTAAATTGTACTATGCAATGGAGCTTTTCAATTATTTTTTATTTTCTCTCTCTATATATGTATGAGTAACATTATTAGTGTCTGCTAAAAGTTACACCTCTTAATTTTGACTAGCCCTCTGCGAGTGTCTTTATTGAAAAATTTTAAAGAACTTACTGTACATTAATTACGCAGATGTACTTTTTTCAGGAAATTTATTATAGTCTTTATTTCAAATCTGTTTTCCATAAAATACTGTGAGTTGCTTACCTCACCTTTCTCCCATCATTTTAATTTTGTTGAAAACAATGCTTTTTACCTGTTTACAAAGGAGCTGTAATTACTGTAAATTAAAGCCCTTGTTTGTAAAAACTTGAATATTTTTATTAGTTCATCGAAATATCAATGCTGAATATTATAAGAGATGATTGGAGAAATCAGGATGATTGGAAAAGAAGAAATATTAGATATAGTAAATGGGGTATTGAAATCAAAGTAGACCTGTACCAGATATGTCACCAAAATCTAAGACTGTAGATAGACCAAACGGTTCTCAAATGCGTTATGATATTTCAGTTTTCTGTGCATGCCTACAATGGCTTCTATAACTTACTTGCAGAAATATTTTTCAACTTCAATTTTCAGCTCGTGATAAATAGTACATATGGTGCTAGCCATTATTTACCTTGTTCTGAAAGGCCTTTCTTGGCCATATTGCATGTTGTTACCAAAAAGTGCGACAAGTAGACAGTATACTTTTTATTATTTCAGTCATGCTCTCTATTGTAACATATACTAATTAAATAATTTCTTTTCGTGTAGGCACTCCTACTTAGAATACACTCGAGGACACCAGGTATGAAACAGTTGGATCATTATTGTACTAACTACTTGTAAAGCAGTGGCTTCTACATTTTTGCCAAGTATTTATTTAGCATAATTTTAGACTAGGTCTGGAACACCAACTCTAAGACCATATCTACCAAAGGGTTTGCAATAGATGTCGAAGCTGTAGTTGGGGGAGGGGTTTCATAAGCCATGATGTGTAATTCAAGTACGTTTGCTGGAAAAGTACATGGAAAATTGCTTAAACTCCTCGTATTACTTATTAACTGCCCCTACTTATTTTTTAAAGGGTTTAAGAATTTATTTTTTTTATTTTCTTCCTACTTAGGGAAGGGTCCGTGTTTTATTGTCTTTGAGAAGTATATGTCTAATATGGTAGATTGTCAAGTTGCGTTTTGTGTGTGATTACATAATGTGGTGACAGTAATTGTTTTTGCTGTACTGCTGTAAGTTTAAGGGACTTGGCTTTGGTGGGTGCATTTGTAGCCGGACCTCAACTTTTGCTGAGGGTGGTCCCTTGTACGGGAACTGTAGAAAATTGTGGGGTCTTAATGGAATTTGATACTCGCTTCTTAAAATCCTTGAAATCACATCCAAAACCAAACTCGCTGCTTGGGAAAAGGAATAGTCTTTGTCAATTCTTGTACCATTATTCCCTACCTATTTGGCTAGATTTATTTCACTCCATTTTTGTAGAGTTACTATAAATGGCATTACCTTTTATCTGTTGGTAGGTATTTTTGTCAGACGATACGCTGCTGATGCAGGTAAAAAAGTCTTTGAACGAAGCAAGCCTCACGTAAATATTGGTACCATTGGTCATGTTGACCACGGTAAAACGACGCTCACCGCCGCTATAACCAAAGGTAAGTAGTGGAGAATGTCTAACCTGCTCATAGGATACACTTTTATCGTCCTAATTAGTAGTAGAGGTTGCCTAGTGGTTAGAACAACTGACGCATAATCCGAAGTTACCATGTTGAAAGGATCAACTTCTAGTCTCATTGTAATATAAAGAATAAAGAAAGGTATTAACACTGATATGCTTGGCCATGGTAAGGTTGAAAATGGGGAAGTGGCTAAGATTATAAAGTCATGGATACGTCTTGTGTAGCCACACTCGTTAGGGAGTGAAAGAGAAGAAAGTTAACGTCAGGCTTGAGCTACAGGGTGAACATCGATAGTAAAGAGCCCATGAATATTCCTTGTCAAGAAAGGGCATTGTGTACATGTGGGGTACTCAAATGAAAGGAGGAACAAGGATGTCAAATTTTGACCAATATGCGATAGCAAGAAGATGAAGTGATTCAAAGAGATAAAACTTCCGATTGCCTTTGGCATTTTGCGTTAGTGGCTTGTCAGTGCGGAAATTTCAACGAAATATTTAGGTAAGATATGTCGAAATTTTTCAGGTAGGTTAAACCCTTCCGTCTGATAAAAGCACGAGTGTCAAGTACACGTTTACTAGGATGCTTAACTCGTTTGTAGCGTTATGTCAGAAGCATGTGAAGGGAGGGGGGCGACAGGAATAGAGGATTGGTACATACAATTGTTTCTTCAAAACTTAACGGCCAGA
This sequence comes from Carybdea cf. marsupialis auct. non (Linnaeus, 1758), assembly GCA_010016065.2. NCBI lineage: Eukaryota > Metazoa > Cnidaria > Cubozoa > Carybdeida > Carybdeidae > Carybdea > Carybdea cf. marsupialis auct. non (Linnaeus, 1758). Next base: position 1,046 of record JAAAKL020017245.1, on the reverse strand, counting down.
ACTAAGAAAACAAAGGAAACCCAAATTATTTGCGACCTGGGCCCCTCTGCTCCCAGTGGTTACACTTACGGTGTTAGTGTCAGAAATAACTGTGTCTGAAAACTGTCACATTGCTTTGTAAGTCTTTGAATCTGGTCTTCCCGTAGTTGATAATGAATTAATGGCTGATGAGTCAACTGTGTCTACAATAAATCCAAGAGTTGTAGTTTTAGCATATTGTCAAGGACCGGGGTATGAACGCTGAGAGTCGTAGTTTTAGCATATTGTCCAGGACCAGTGTATGAACTCCGAGAGCCGTAATTTTAACATATCGTCCAGGACTGAGGTATGAACGCTGAGAGCCGTAGTTTTAGCATATTGTCAAAGACCGGGGTGTGAACGCTGAAAAGAACATAATTGTGCATTCTTGGTCTAGATTTAATGTTGTTTGATACTTTAAAAACGTTTCAGTCCTTTTAATATATCTTCCTTAACCCTGCTGTATTACGACGCCGTGGTGTTGTATTGATTTTACCACCACAGCAGCTTGTGACCAAGGTTTAAAGAGTTGCCATTTTATTATATTAGTTGTTAAATTGATTTTGTTGTTACCTATTTAGTGCTAGCAGAAGGTGGTGGTGCAAAATACAAACAATATGCGGACATTGATAACGCCCCTGAGGAGAAAGCAAGAGGAATCACAATCAATGCAGCCCATGTAGAGTACGAAACAGAAAACAGGCATTATGGTCATATTGACTGTCCGGGACATGCAGATTATATTAAGGTATTCATAGCCATATGAAGGCGTGGTTGATAGTTCTCTTGTCACGTCGTAGCATAAGTAAATTCGTTATATGCTCCCGTAGTTTTCCTTTTACATTTATGGTAGCTGTACGTCCTATCTTCTACTGCGTAAGATTTATTTCATTTCCAGCTCTTTAGAGTATGGCCTATTTTAAAAGCCTTACAAATACTATACAAATACATATTTATCTAAAGTTGGACATTTACTGTTCCTTCTGGATTCCCGTAATACTAATACATATCTCGACATCAGTGCAAGT
>JAAAKL020017244.1:0-10684 GCA_010016065.2 Carybdea cf. marsupialis auct. non (Linnaeus, 1758) | reverse complement strand
ACAAAGAAATTAGCGGGCATTTTGCTTTGTAGACAATTGAGCAACGAGGGAGGTCATCGTACATTGACAGGAGCTACCGAGGGAGAAGTTTGCCTGTGAGGGAAAATCCTACATGCAAAGTGGCAGTGTGGCTTCACGGAGAAAGATACGATGAAATGCGATGCAATGCTTTGTACCTTCTAGTGCCATTCATCAAACATGAAAGATGGTATTTGCTGTCTAAATCTTGTAATCTGAGTAGAATCTCTCAACCTCTGTAAATTGCAGGGTTCCGAAGCACCTGTATACTCCAGAAAGTACGAAGAGTAACTGGAAAGGCGATGAAAGTACTAAATGTAGATGACTAAATTCTCGATTCTCTAAATACGTTAAAGGAGGAAGACGAAGGTGACGCTTTTGCCTGTCTTTCTGTGTACGAAAACATGGCCCGGCGAGCAAGGCCAAAGCAAGTATGCGACCAGAAAGCTTCTTCATGGGGCTGCCTCACTGTAGATACAAAACAACGTCTTTTGATGTTAGTAAATTGTAGATTAGAGTAATTTGTTATATAGTGTAACTTTTTGCTGCATACAGCACTTTTACAGCATTTTAAGGTTATGATTCTTTGCTCAGTGCCATTATGAGATTTTGTAACTTTCCAAAAGCATTTCGACCTATAGGAAATCTTACACATGTTGTCTTGCTGTGTACATATCTGCCAGGTTTTAAAGCATACACCTGGTGTAAATATTAAGCCACCAAAAAGTATTTTCGTGACATGGGCATGTGACTTCGGAACTAGGTACAGTTTAAACCGTTTGTTATTAAGGCAAGGCGAATCCTTGATAATAGCATTCCTCTTAAGATTTTTGATAAATTGGCCTTATACATGTATGCTACATATACGCAGTAAGATGCAGAGTTTAATCAGAGAAACTCATTTGATCCACCTCTCCCACGAACACGTTCGATAGGGGTCATTGCTTTTACCGTCTTTTAGAAATCAACATTGTGTTTCAACATTTTGGCGCGAAATTGGAAGTTCCTGGATTTAATAATCGTTCCCTTTTTTAACCCAAAGATGTTCGCTGCCTTTTATTTACCCCTGTTACATCTATTGAACAGAAATAACAGTCGTCAACGTGACTTGTAGGCTTCCTCCAAACCATTGGTATTCCAAATTCCAATGACCGTCTGGTTCCACTCGTCCATTGTCTCAAATGTTCTACACATGTCTTCCAAACAACATGAGGTTCCCATGGTTTGTCTTGGTCTGCTAGTTTTATTCCAAAATATAATAGACTTTCTGTTGTTTTGTATTTACCACAAATGTAAAAAAGTAATCAGGATGATTCTTGCAGGATCTTAAAGCCATGATTCATTTATGTAACTGAAAAATATGACAAATCATCTGAATAGCCCTTTAAATCCATCATCAAAACATAGGCACCATGCGTGAATTCATCTGATCTAAATAAACTCTCCACCAACAATAAAGTTAAGGGAGAAAATTGATGTGTGCAAGTTGTTATTTAATATTTGAATAATAGTTGAAAATTGTTCATGTCCCCTGACAACATGTAGACATCACAAGAAAACTGATATGTACAAACGAGCATACCACTGCCAAGTGCAAGTTAACACATAATTACCATGTCCATGTCAAAGTCAGAAAATTAACACTAAAATACTAACACTAAACTAACACAAAAAAATAACAGACAAAAGACTTCTATGGTGCTGTGTTATATGTTATTAACACTTTCTGCACATGAAGCCAAGTGCACATGGTATCTAAATTTGCTGAAACGTTTAACATGCTTGCAAAATAAAGGCAAATTACAGAAATTTTCACATTTGAGGTAGATCGCATATCAAAGTAACTAGAGCTAAACAAAGAAAATATGATTTTCGTAATTAGCACCCCAGAATTACCTAAAGACAGCTTTTACCTTGCCGACCCAAAAAATTGTGTTGACCAGTGTAATGTCCAAGAGGTAAGTCTTAAATACGTCAACATTTGCTGGGTTTTTCCTTAGAGGCTTTTCTAGTGCGCATTATCGTTTTTTAAAGTTTCAAAATCAGGAACGGGGAATGAAAGCATGAGTTTAACGTGTTGCAGCAAGCACACTGTTTGCCCAATCATCGAAGTAGTTGATCTCTCAGACATCTATTTCTAAAACAGACCTTCTATCTTCATATAAAGTGTGAGAGGCAATAGTATTAAAAGGCATTCAACCGGTAAAGACGGGAATGTATGCTGTTTATCATAAAGAACAGAAGATATCGATAAAAAAGTCAACATTTCATGGACCTTAGCTCTTCTTAGAAGATTTGTTCGTGCTAAAATCACAATAAGCCTTTATGAGGCAAGTGCTCTTTAACTTAGCTTTACAAGTTTTAATTTTAGTACGACAAGGAAGACTGCAATTCTATGGACATCACCTGAGGAAAGAGGATATGGCCCTTTGCCTTTACCGGGGACCTTAACGCACTGGACCTCTGCTGGACCCAAACTAACGACATTAGACAGCAGGTCAATTTGTACCGATACAGTTGCTAGAACAGAAGACACAATGAGACAAAAACTTTATGAGAGAATGATTGACACGAAAATAAATTTATCCATCATCGATAACGAATCAACACTTTCTCGAAAACTTCATAAATTATCCTGTATAGTCGTAACGGATACAAAGGAACTCCTCAGAATATATATCTTAGCCTCCGTGAACTGAGAAGGCTGGACGCACGAACTGTCTCTGGTACTGCTCAGATGCGCATGGATTTGACAAGGCATATCGAGGGTAACACCATTTAAGTCAGGAGGTGCGACAGTGATGCTAGGAGAAAAATAGAGGTGGGAGTGCATTTAATCAACATGTTTCCTCGCATCATCCTTTGGCATTACTAATCAAATCAGATTGCAACTCACTGTACGTTATGACATAACTTCAATTGATAGATTCTTCCTGTTTTAAGCCTTCTCTGAGAGGATACATGCAATCTGCTCCGGGTCACCAAAATTTCAGCGGGAAGTCTCAATTATCGCATCTGAGCTTGATGTCAAGTTTAAGAAGATAGGCAAGATTTTTGTTATAGGTTGGGCAGCATCATCGGATCGAACAGTAAGAGCCACTATAAATAACTACTTTGCACTTTATCACAATTTTTCTAACATGTCACTCAGGAAAGATGCGAAACATATCGACAAAGCTACATACTATAGACTCTGTAAAATAGATGAACACAATCGATTTCGTCGAAGACTAAGCATTGTTCCTCTCTCCCAACAGTCAATCCTTTCAGATTCGCTCCGTATAGATGTATGAAATTCATTACCATCATCAAACATATCAAATGGACATTAGATTCTCTGAATTCAATAAAATCTGATTCAAAGGATTTCAGATCCATTAATACTGTTTTTGCTCCCATTACCCATCATTTACCACTCTCACATTTTTAAGCCCCTGATCGATTAAAAGGACTCCCGGATAGATCTTACGATGAAACCAAAAAGTCACTTCAGACTCTTGTCCGATCTAGATGGAGTCATGATGTCACTGTATCTTGGAATGAGGGGAAAGAATTCTAATCAATGAAATTCTTCATCACTTTCAACTTTCATGAACTGTCCCTAATAATCTTGCAAATTTTAGAGTGTTTGCAATCATCCCTTGAATATTTATTGATATAATATAAAGTTATTTATAAAGTGGAGCTCGGACAAAAAAAGGAAGGACTAAAAACTAAGTTAAAAGCCTTCATAGTACATTGCGAATTAGCCTTTAGGTACAGAGGATTTCACCATCGATTCTCAAATATATACGATGTACGTGGTACTAAGAGGTATGCTAGAAACCTGACACATTTCGCTTCTTGAAACCTTTCTCCAGACTACAAAATTATGGGGATCCGGTTTCTTACATATCAATTCCCGTCTTTTGAGCACATTGTGAAGTTAGAGCTGTGGTAAAGAGGAATTTGTTATTGATTTAGAGGTGAAATTCGGTTATAGATTAAACCATTGAACTATATTTATCTTAAAACAATTACCTTTGTACTTGGTATTATACTTACGATTTGCTCTTACATTGCATTTCGCTTTTTGACGTTGGATTTGTTTAGAAGAAGCTAGAAGCTCAGCTTTAGCGTGTTTTTCATTGTGTCGGTCAGCAGTTGCCTTGGGTGTTTGACAAAATGCTTTAAGATGATACACAGTATGGACACATTTAGACAGTCTGCGTAGAGGTTGCCAGATTTGGAAACGCATTCGTAATGTCCAATTTCGTTTGCTGTTGCATAAATCGTTTTTAGAAGATACAAGAGGTCATAGAAGATTATGATGTGTTGAGTTATCTTAGGTTAAGTATGTTACCTTCCTTTGCAATTATCGGTGCAACAGAAACCTTAAGTGATGCCATCATACTCGAAGGTGCATAAGTTACGTTATATTAGAGGTGCCGAAAATGTTTCGTGTTAGTTTACATGAAAGTTGATACGGAAGTTTATGGATGCCTTTCGTGAAAAGGAACGAAGATAAACTTTCTAACAAGATACCAATACATCTCTGGCGCATAGGCGGCAAAACGGATTTCACTTATTATGATAGTAAACGGCATTTTAATTTTTGGGAGAACCCTGAAAGTAAGTAGCGAAAAGGAAGGCGTTTTTTTCAAAAATGTCTACCAATCGCTTATATTTGATCTTTTACTTTCTAAAGATTTTTAAGGATACTAGCGGTATAAAGGTTTTAGTACATTGGGATCTGATGTTTTCAAAATCTGACATGAGCAGTCGCGTAAGTGCTGGATGTGATAGACCATAGGAGACAATAAAAAATGTTGTAAACGAAGTTGGTTACGAAATTGTTTATCGATTGCTTCATATTTGTGGGCGTTTGCTACAACAGCTCATTTTGGCAATAATTTGACAAAATCGGGTTTATTAGTGAAACGTGGCGATGAAAATGTAGATGAACTTTGTTTAGCCATAAAGAGATGATAGCTTTTCCTGTTTGAAGAGATGTAAAACCCAGAAGCACTGAGTTTGCTTGATTTCGAATAATCGATCATCAGCAGCTTTATAATCAGTTGATGATATTGGAAAGTGTCTTCACAGGTATAAATGGCAGGCCTGCAGCAATCTGAGGGCGGGGAGGAACACTTCACTTATTTGCCAACGTTTTGTCACTTATGCACACACCTGACATATTTTGTTCATTACGATAATGACTTAATCAGCATCCTTTCCCCCAACCCCTTGAGAATCACTGCTATAAACGTGGATGAATACCGTTGCATACAGTACTTCTTTCTTTTGCAACCCTTATTATTTCTGGCAACCTGTGACTGCAGAGGTCTCTACTGGCCTAGTTCCCACATGGCAGGCTCCAGAGGACAAACTTGAGGTCTGCATCGACACAGTTTAGACTTACCTACCTTGCCCCTCTCCATATCTACGAGTGGCAAGAATGGGCATTGACCTGTTGCTTCGACAAGATATCTTTAAAAATAGGGAGAAGAGAAAGATATGGAAATTTGCAAATTATTAATGTCTTAAATTCGACATATAAATAAATTTATAACAGTAAATATATAGCCGACTATGTCTTTACTGTTTATAAATGTAGCTCCACATGTACGGGAAATCTTGAAATTAAGGACGAGTATTTAACCTTGAGTACCTCATCATATCAATTCTTAATATCCTTGAATTATCCAATCGTGGTATTCTGGAGTATTGGTCTGTTACCAAAAAGGAAGATATATCCCCCTGATAACGGACCGGCACCTTCTTGACAGTGCATACCTCTTTCACTGACAGATAGTTAAGGCTTACATTGTAGTGGCATTGTTTGTCTTCGTAGTACTATATCATCGCATGGCTGCCTCCTCCAGACAAACATTTATCATTATCATCTAGACACTTTCTGCAGCTCAAACGCCGCAGCTGACCAGAGGCCTGTTTTCAATAGACTTTTGTTCGTAACCATGACCTTGACCAGGACCAGGACCATACCACGCTAATGCCCAATCTCCCGTGGTAAATACTGCAAAAATTAAAAACACATTGTTTGAAACACTTCCTTTCAATCACGATTAATAGATAGCCGACTGAAGAAATTCTGAAGATGGCAATATCGTAAACATTAGATGCTAGGGAGTCCAATTTGAGAAATACACTAGGTTAGTTAAAGAGTCAAGTACAAGGACATGTGAAACAGACTATGCTAAACAGAGATTGGAGGAGGGTTCTAAGTGTAAAATTTACCTGAATTAAATAAAATTTAACCTGTATTTTCCTTCGTTGTGGGCGATGAAAGTAAAGAACTTATAGGTTTATCATATGAAACGCAATCTTTTGGGTGCGATGTCAAAAGAGTTGAGCTTTTCTTTTTAAAAAGTCATCATTCGCGACGTTTTCGTGACCACTTCAAATGCTGATTTGATCCTCCTTCTTTTGAGATCTTTCAAGCCTCTAAAAATAAAACCCTTGAGCTTCCTAAAGTGCTTCACAAGGAATTACACAAAACTGTCGTGGGTGGGGGCGGTGATCCAACTCCTTGCATACAAGTCTTTACCTATGGCCTATGACAAAGTCTCCCGTATGACTCAAGGTAGGGTCTAGTACGAAAACAAGCGAAACTTTCTTGAAATTCTTTTTATACTGGCAACTCTAATAGTCGGATTTTGTTTCAGGAGGAGAAATACAAAGATGTTTCAGGAGGAACATATTAAATATTTAGGACATTTACTCATCGAGATAGTGATGGAAAGAACCATTAGAAAAGCAAAGCTACGTTTTTAAACATCGTTATTGAGTTCTGGCATTTGATGGATATCATTCCGTTTAAATCAGCCAGTTATGCTGCATAAAAAATTATTCAATTACTTTCTCGTGAATTATGTTCTTATGGGAAATCAGCAGACATAGGATACAAAGAATGTCCATTGTGAAGCATCAGCATCAGGTAGGGCTGGTATCATTCTTGAATGATGGACCTCTGCATAACTCCCTTTTATTGACGTCTATTCCAGATTTGAGTTAGTTAAAATATTGGTAATATCAGAAATTTATCATCGTGATAAAAGAAACAAAGCTGTAATAATTAAACGTTAATGTATGGAACTATGATTTATATCAACATCAGGGAAAGCCTGATTTTTCAGACTTAATAAACCTTTTCTTGTTGGTTGAACAAGGTGCGTTTTATCCATGGTTATTCAAATGTTCAGTAGACCTTAATTATGTTTTGGCAGAAAAGGACTCATTTTTTGAAATGTTTTCTCAATTCATGTATGCATCTCCCTCAAAATGAGGCTCACGATTGAAATCACAGATCGAGTAAAAATATAATTATTTTAGATAGATATATAGATATATAGATATATAGATTGATGACTTAGCCCGTTTCCTTTAAGTAAAGACAACAACGCTATCATGGTCTCATGCAACTTGATTTCTCCTATGCAAATACTGTCAACAAAGTGTGAGTAATGATGGTTAAAATTGCATTTTTAATAGGTTTAAGGTGGAAAATACGGTTTCATTTTAATCTCTTGAAATCGTTTGAAACCAGAATTTGACGTTAGTAGCCCAAATCTTATTAATTTAGGCAGGGTCATTTCAATTACAGGTATTGATTAATTGGTTACAAGAATTAATGTTTAGCTTAAACAGAACTATATAATAAAAAATAGTGCGGTATAGCAAAGCTATGTTGCACTTTACATTTTAGCATACACAGAATTCGTAAAGGCACGCCAAACTAGCCAATGTTATCTACTATATTTGAAGAGGTAGATTAAGTCAATTTTATAGGTTTGTTTCCCAGAGAGATATAGGTTTAAATTTATTTCAGATTCATTCCAGTATGCCCACATACTGATTATGCTAGAGGAGGGCTTAAGTCAATGCCTCCTGTTGGTAGTTACACCCTTAGTATGTAATCCTCTTGGTATCCGTTCTGATCCTCTAATTAACACGAAAGCCCAAAGCTACAGTAAATATGTAGTGAGTACTAGGGTTCTGATCCCGGTAAGCTGACGTTTACGAACGGATGTCAAGTACAAGCATCCTTGTTTGATTAAAATCCTATTTAAGGGTGCACGACAGAACACCCAGCTGCACGTCTGCTTATGAACTTAAATGATGGTTCATCAAAGATGTAGAGTCACAGCACGAACCGGCACAACCCTAAAACGTTTGTTCCACTGTGTCAAACCTTGTACCCCCAAGAGTACCATAGGGTCAGATGGTTCTTGCCGCTAGCAGCAGCTTTGCTACGCCAGAAAAAACCCCAAGAAATGTTAGACTACCGATTGAGCAATAAACTCTTCTACTCGACTCAAAACACAAACTCAAATAAAAAACAACGCGAATACCGTAAACTCCTCAAAGTAAATATTAACTAAACAAAGCGGTATCATACAAAATACCGTAATGCCTCGAATAAGCGCTTATATAAGGCTCTAACGTGGCCATTTATTTAAGGTATTTCTTTAATAATTTCACCAAGAGGGTAGGCACTTATTCGAGGGGGCGCTTAGTCGAGGCATTACGGTAACAATAATACCGTCACTGTTCAATGATTTGATCCGAGTACGCTCAAAGGCTGTAATCAACTTAGCAATCAGCATGTAAAGTCAGAGAGGCATAAAACCCTATTTGCGTCGTGACTCACTGTAACTGTTTCACTCCTAAATTTTTATTTCGCGACATTATGCCTCCCAAGTCTTATACGTGGCTGCCTAGAAGCTGCGATGCAAAAGCAGTAATTCCATTGCTAATTATAGAATGACACAAGTTTTTTTTTCCGTACGAAAAGAGCTGCAAAGACTAACACGACAGGAGTGAGACAGGGGTACCGATGGCAAAGGTAGCGTGATCCTCGAATCAGCCTCGAAAACAACATGTTACCATTTTTCCACTGGGATACTATTTCCAAACTGGCTGTTTACAAGCTTAGAGTAGTTTGCAACATTTTTTAAATGCACGCTGTAGCTATTTCAATGGATGGTTGTGTGGGTTTGTTTTGAAATTTTAGCATACATTGTACGTGTAATGAATTTGTGGTTTTATTTTTTATAAGCTATGCTATGTTTTCCGACTACATAAAGAACCAGAATATTGTTTATTGTGTTTGTTAAAGGACTGTAACCTAATTTACCTTGCAGAAGAATTTGCTTCTAAGCAAGATGAGATCCAAGACACGTGCTTCGTTCTCTTAATTGTGACTAATGATAGAGATGAAACAGCACTGTATCTGTTCAACAGATTGCAATGTTGAAATTAGTCGTCATAAACAACAATGAAATCATGGTATTGCATTTTCTGTCGCTCTCAATCAAAGTTCGAACCTAGGAATGAGAACATCATAATATGTCATGTCGAACGTCGCGGTCATGCAAGAATCAACCTATTGAGTGTAATGAGTAACTCATTGTCTACCTTTGCCATTATTGTGTTAGTGCTATGCGTAAGGTAGAAGGTGACCACAACGTAAAATGGTTTTAGACCATTTGTTGTGGTGCAGATACAATTGCAGTTAAGAGAAAATAGGCCCAAAGGATGTATTATTCCGTTCTCGTTTCAGTTGCTTCGGTTGTGGGTGAAACAAATGGAAGTTTTCAGAACGAGCCTGTTGACAGTGAAGTGTCAAAACACTAGAAAAAATGGAAACATTTTGTAAAATGTCATTTTTTTTATTTTTGTCAGTATGTATATGGCTGAATATTAAAGAAAATGTCACTTGATTTTTAATTGCTCTATTGGCATCTGATTAAATAAATATTTCCAATTAACAACATAAAATTTACGAGTATACTATTCTAGAAACGACGTGTTATCTATTGAAATGTGTACAATGATTCTACGGGAATCTCCCAAAGCTATTGGGAAGTCATTATGAAGACTTAAGCTTTTCCTACCAAACCGTAGTTTTACAGCCAATCAAGTTATTACAAGCCAAATTCCTCAAATCTTGCTTCCACAAACCCACGTTGGCGGCCATTGTAAAAAGTCTTTGCTGACTTTCGTCCTTATCACTAGAGTGTATTGTTTATAAAACTCGATATTTTTCTGCTGTGCCTTTCCTCTTGATCCCATGAACTGCAATTGATTAGTTGAGAGGCTTTCAGTTAATTGTTGCTGTCTCCCAATGGATTCTTTATAGACTATACTGGTAAGGCAACATGCAACCAACAACCTAAATACCATGTAACCTTGCTATCTAGACCACTGAAAGTATACAAAACAAGTCGAATTCACAATAATGCATGATAAGTCACTAAGATATGTATGTCTCTTGGTAATTAACCAATTTTCAGCGCCATGTTGATGAAAGGCTCTACAGCAATTGCTTTTCTGATTCTTTCAGGACCCTAGAAAATATCTCTCAACTTTTTCGTCAGATATACATTTTATCATCCATAATATTTCTCTTTATACAAGTATTCTATTTTAACCTGTTAAGCCAATGATATGATAGGCTTTCACACTTCATGCGAAATTTGGTAAAATGATTACCCACTATTCCTTCGTAAATAATTAAGTTTTAGAAGCCTATGATAACATTGCTTTACTTGTTTGAAAGATGTAGAGGCGATCATTAATAAGTTTCACTGCAAGAGACTTAAATAAAAATCTAGGCAAACAAATGAGTATGTTATGGTAACCAACTTTATATTATATCCTATAT
>JAAAKL020017243.1:0-10684 GCA_010016065.2 Carybdea cf. marsupialis auct. non (Linnaeus, 1758) | reverse complement strand
TACTAATAGTCGATATTTTGTATTTTTGTTTCTATTCAGGGAAGCCTATTGCTTGTAAATAGCGAACTACCCACATTAGCCTAGTGTGATTGCTAATATAAGTAAAGAGAACGATGAAAAGGTAACATCAACGTTCTATGTTGAATTGTATCTTCGAGCACCGCTTAACGCCTTGCATCCTTTACGAATTTTACGGCCTACCATCCGCGCCAGCTTACACTTATCTGCTGATAACATGAACACTGAGAGATGCTACCAAATGGAGATAACTGAGTTGATGAATGACGACTCAATGAAGGCCATACATTAGTCCAAAAGCCCACTGATGTGGCTGGCCCAGGAAACCAAGGAGAAATATCCCATCATGTCCAACAAAGCCTGCAATCGGTTGCTCCCATTTCCAACTTCGTACCTGGTGGAATGTGGAGTCAGTGCTGTGTCGGACATATTAACGAAAGAAATGTAACAGGTTGGAAATCCCGCATGGAATAGATAATGGAAACCCATCAGGTTCAGGGCTCTCGTTAACTACATGTACTTATGACACTATTATGATAATCAGACCCAGAAGCTGGAAAGTGACATGCGGAGATCATTTTGTATATCGGATGAACGATAATAATTATTAGAGTTGCTGTGATTGATGTTTTAGACTGATTATTGTTATCAGTTCATTGGAAAGGTGTATGAAAAGCTAGGGACTGGAAAGGGGTGAATGGGTGAAAAAGGTTGGGAAACACTGTTTTAGGAGGATGACTTGATCTCCTATAATTGTGACTTCGCGGCAGCAATGGCAGCATGAGCTGTTAAATACATATAGTGGCCTAAGTCACACGACTAAAATCACTACGAACAGCATTAAGTTGACGTCAAGTCGAATGTGTGTAGTAATTGGTGATTTACAAGAAAGATGAATATACTTTACAAAGAAAAAGGGAAAATGATTAGGAAATGACGTTAAGAGCAATTAACTTACATTTCTATAGTATTGTCTATGCTGCAATACTTATTACAACTATGAGGCACTATAACCTTTTACAGATCCATTGCACAGACCTTGGTTTCTTGTCACTGGAGAGCGCCAGATTGATCTAGCTTAGGCGAAGTGATACGAAATGATGTGTATAGTCACAAATAATGCCCAGTGAATACGGTTACCGGAAATGTCCATTTTCCACAATGGCAAATTTAACATTTGAAGACCAAAGCCGTAGTGGAGTCAATCTATCTGACGCACTCTGAGATAATGTTCACATTGTATCGGATAGGTTTTTACTTCGTTGCGCTTCGTTTTGTCCTTAGTGAGAACAGCACTTGTCACAATTTGCCAGAAAAGTGTTCTTATTATATCGGAAAGCCCAAGTGATAGAGGAATGGTCCCATATCTTTTAAATGATTACATGAAGGTTAATATTTGGATCAGAATTATGAATAGAATGTAATTTATTCCCGGCGCCGAAAATGTAAATTTTCTAAAATCCCTGGTTTTGCTGGGACCATGTAGCCAGAATTTTGTAATCTATACCTATGTTTACTTCTGAGACTATTAAAGGAATCGAGTGATGCAAATTAGATTCCAAACAGCAAAATATTGAAGGTGTAACCTTTAAGGGACTTTCAAAGAATTAGGTCAGCTACACACGGAAGCATTAAGGATCCTGTATTATTGTATTGAATGATTATTAATCAGATTCTACAGAATCCAGTGAGCATTTACGTCCTTAAGGTGTTACAATAGATATTACAAAACTTTCCATTACAAATGTAATATGGTTCCGTACCAGCAGAATCTATTAGAAGTTGCAGGATGAATCCAAGTGAAGGGTTCTCAGTGAATAATCTAAATACTTTATCGGCTAATATGAAAATATGATGAAATGGTTATTGATCAAATTAATTGCACCCAAAAACATGGTTTACAATGTACTCGAGCATGTACAAAATTTCTTGGTGAGCAATGCTTGAATAAAATAGCATAATTAGACTACGCTTTTGAACGAAAGAACATCCACTATCATCATTGATTTTTTTAAACAGGCAAATTTCCCTTCCTTTCTTATCTACCCACCTCCTCTCCCTTCATTTCTCTCTTCTTTTCTTATATACCCACCTCCTCTCCCTTCATCTCTTTCTTTTTTTCTCTTGCAGTTGGTATTTTTGAAACTGTAAAATTTTCGTATTCGATACTAACCCCTTTATTCAGTTTATGTCCTTGATACCCAAAATACTTGAAGACGTGGTATCACTATGTATGTGGTAATAAATGATTTGACACTTTTCTGTAATATAGTTAAGAATTTCTATATAGTTAAGAAGTGAGATGCAACTTCGAGTTCAACCCACAAGATCATACAAGTCTTCCAGACAAAATGTCAACTGTGAATGTGCCATAGCACAGCATCTTTTTCATAATTCTAGTTGTTCAAACAATTTCTGCCGAAGTATGTTTTCTGTATTACAAAGAGCTAGATCGGACTTCTATTTACGTTTTTTTATCAGCAATTTTCATCAAAAGAAGTTAGCCACAGTTTTGCCGCCATGAAGACATTGTAATAGACGTACGGTAGTTTTAGAGTTCCTTGTGTGTCCATGTATGTAATCAATCATTTCTTTGGCGCCACATTTTTGAATAGGAATATTTTATTATACACAATACTCTGTACTACTGAACCTTACTTCAGCTCGGCGCAAATTTTTCCTTTCTATGCGAGTCTTTGCTTAAAGTCGATTGAACGAATGTTAAATCTATATCTTTAAGATAGATCGTCAAAACTGCCTCTGACCTGTGAAAGCTATCTCCACTATTATGAAAAATGGGCATTTCCGGTGATCAGAGTCCTCGGACATTTTTGCTGTGACTCTACATATCATTTTGGATCATTGTGTTGCAACCTTGTAATATTTCCTTTCTTGTTTTAGAGCCTTTAAGATAAATTAAATAAGCTATGGCTTGAGCTGCAGAAGCTAAATCCGCCATTATGGAAAATGGACATTTGCGGTGACCGGAATCACGGATCTTTTTTTGGTAATACTACACATCATTTCGAACCATTGTGCAATGTTTCAGCTTTGTCTTATATTCTTCCCCGGTTTAATGATAAATCTATTGGACTACAATGCAGTACTGTGTCTAGGTACGAATGCGTCCATGCATGTATGCTGGGCCGTATCAACAGAGGCGGATGGAGGGATGGACGATTATTAAAGCAAGCAAAAGCATATCAGTGGATTCATATATACAACCAACTATAATAATAGTGCAAAAAGATTCCCCGAAGCGGGCAGAACACGTTTAATAAAACAGATGGAAGAAGAAGGGATAAAGTTCATTTTAGAGTTCAAAGAGTTCACTTTCAAAGATTTTCAAAGTTTGTTGATGTTACAGAATAATAAAACTGCACGAAATAGCGAATTCATTTTGTACTTAAGAGCTTTTTTGGTCTGACACTCCTCAGAGTACAAGTCGTCAGAAAATAACCTGAAAAAGGAATCAAGGAAATTAATTAACCAACTGTGTTTTTCGAAGTAGCCAATCAGAACTCTGACTACCAGATTGGTGTTGCTTTGACCAATCAGTGTCTGTGAAGCTGAATGGTTAACCGGAAAAACCCAATGAGAAGACAAGTTCTTTTTGTCTACAAAGATCACGAATTGTTCTTCATCCCTTCCTTCTTTTTTCCCCTTTTCTCTAATCGGTACAAAACTTTTAGAACCGTAGCAACAATTTTCAGGGGGGCATGAGCATACTCATGATCAAACGACAAAATCTATTCAGTGATAAAACCCCAAGGATCATAACAATGGAACAAGCAGTTGCATTTAGTTCATTGTAAACTCCTTTATCTACAATCTTCCCTTAACTTAGACCTAGAATGTATGGACTACCGAAGATACACAAAGCAGACGTATTGGCCATGGACGGCTCTTGTAAACATGAACTCGCCAAGTGGCTTAGTGATATCTTGGAGCCGGTTTGGAGATCTTTTCAAATTGGAGTGTTGCACATTCCTATATTTCCAGTCTGAGGTATCCATATGTTATTTTGATGTTGTGTTATGTTGATGTTGTGTTATTGTTCACCAAGGTGCCATTGGATGATGCTATTTTCATTTGCGCTGATTCACTTTATCATGCCTGCTGTCTGTCACCACCACCAATCACTGAATCTGCATTTGTTCAGTTATTAAATGTTGCAACTCGTAAAGTGGAATTTTAGTTTCAACAATTTTATGTACAAGCAGATTGACGGTGTTGCAATTGGTTCACCACTCGGTCCAACACTAGCCAACATTTTCGTTGGCTCCCAAGACTCACGTGTGGACCAAGGCCACCAGGCATATCCTTGCTTGTATTACAGGCGCTATGTGGATGACTACTTTGTCATCTTTCTATCATCATATACATCATCATTATCATCACCTCTACTTGATTTCTATTTTCATCTTCAGTCCTTACCCCTGCTCTATCTTTCACCATCGAGCATTGCAATTACAATGGCCATTTTAGATGTATTTGTTGAGAAATCCACTAATGCATCTATTACTAGTGTTTACAGGAAACAAACCTTTAGCGGTATCTACACAAGATGGGATTCGTTCAGTGCACGTAAAGTCAAGCTGTACCTCGTTATTTGCCTGGTCAACAGAATCAAGAAGATCTGCTCACCTGGACGCCTGGCCAAAGAACTGGGAAAAGTTAAAAAAAACTTTGTTTTTGAATGGATACACGGATGCTGTAGTTTATGCTATTTTCTCAAGAGCCAGTTTGTCACGTAATTATGAAATTGGCCCAAAAAGATGCTCAGTTTACGTCAGGCTTCTGTGGCTGTGCCCCGTTTCTGAGACGATAGAAAACAAAATTAAGAGGACTGTTATGGAATGTTACCTTACCAGCAATACAACCATCGTGTTTACTAGCCGACCCCTTGTCCCTGACGCTCAGAAGGATGTAATGCCTACCCTTCAACAAATTAATTATTAATTAATTATTTTATCAGTACCATTGTCCCTGTGGGGATATATAATGCAGGTCGTACGTCCCAAAGGCTTATGGAAGGTATCAAGCAGCACGTACCTAGATGCATATGAGAGGAAAAGTCACTTCCTTCCAGAGAGCAGCCAGCAAGATCAGCTGCAACGAGAGGACAACAGACGGTAACCGCTGGGCGAACTGCGATTTTTTAGAGCGCCTAAAGTAATGTTATGTTCTTGATTAAGATGAGTTGCATGTTCAATGGTCTCATTAAATCTTCCCTTGAGTTTCTTTATCAATTCCTGCTACACCCTTTGGTCTGATATTACTTTTTGATCACCCATTTGATCTGTCAGAATTTTCTATATGAATGCATTGCAATGCAAGAGAACATGACACCTGTGTCTGCTTAATCCTGCAGTGTGATAGCCTGCTTTGTGTGAAATATTACGTGTGTCAAAACGATTACTACTTGAGGGCCAAAAGTTCCAATACCAGCTTTATAGTCAAAGTCCGCATCATCTGTCCTCAGACTCTATGTACAAATGGCAGTTCCACCTTTAACAGCGTGTTCTCTTCTCTGTAACCGGCATGCTTCTTGGAAGTCCCTCTTTTCATGACCAAACGGGAACTTGATTCATAACGAGAATGGAGGGCCTTATAATAGCTTTGGCAGTTTCTGTTGATGTCCTGCAGGACTGATGGTCTTTGATGCTTTATTGGAGGCTTTATCCTCTGCCTGTTGCTATGAGCTTGTGAAAGTTTCAGGGGGCCATAGTAAAATGTGGCATGGAATTGAAGGTCATTAAAACATTGCATAGGGAAATGTTGCTGATGGAGATCAAGACATGCTCTAATTGTAAGATAGTGATCTCAACAGGCTGTCCAGTTTGTGCCTCAGCCCATAGAAATATCAAGTTGAGTTTCACACTCTCAGTCTTGTGTAAAAAGGGTTGCTGATAGGCCTCGCTAGATGTTCAGTACGCTTCAATCTGTGACTTACAAGATGTGTTGTCTGCTATGTTTCCTGTCAGATTCTCAGAATCTGGTTAAAACTCTGTGTATTACAAGATCTATTGTCAGCAATTTTTATATAAACTCGCGAAAAGACCAGAAAATGGATTGTTGGAGCCACTAAATGAGTGACACTTAATATGATTAAACTCCGAAGAACCTATAGCTACGGTAACGTCAGCACTTGCTTAAGTTTATACTACGTCCTACGAGATAATGATTTAATTTTATCCAATAAAATACACATAATAATGTACTGTAACTACTGGCATAAACAGGGGAGCAAATCGATTGGAAACCTATTTGCAAAGCGCCTAAGATGAACAGCAATACTGACGGTAATATTCGACTTACCGACCTTTTAGGGTAATCCCCGCTATACTGAGTAATATGTACATGTAACATAACGTATACTACGTTAACTAGAAAGAGAAAAACTAAAGCTATTAGGTAAACTACACTTCTCCTCAAGCGCCAAAGGTAATCAACACTGGGACTTAGTGCTAACGAAGACCAGAGCTCGATAGTAACACATGCGTTACAATGGGATAGATTTGATCCATGCTTTGATCGTTCTATGGAGAGTCTTTAAAGCAAATATTGGAACAGATAATATGTCATTTTGAATTAATAAGTGTTTGGAGACATGCTGTTTGCTATGTCTAGGATGTAAACAGATACTAAAATGAAACGAAAGCTTGTGTTTTAATAGCTGGCTTGTAAAAGAGCGGTTTAACAATTATGTTGTGTTCTTCAAGCTGTGATATTACTAACTAGGTTTCCGTCAAGGACAAATTGGTGCAGTTAACATGATTATTCAGTACGTCGGAGACATAAAAGTTGATGTTAGCAAGCCGATGTTACAGCAACAGATTGAGTAGCAACCATTGTGGGTGAAGGAGGAGAGAAATCAAATCAAGAACGGGAGCAGTTTTGATTTCGTATGGAAATTGTGATGAAGATAATATGTAATCGTGCTCTGGGAGGGGAAACATACACATGAGCGAATCTATAGTAGTTTGGATAAATCTAATAGCTACAGGGCAGTTTCTATAGACGATTACAAGGCTTTAATATGGTTTGGCATGCTGGTCTTTTGCATAAACTCAGAGCTTATGGCATTGGTGGTGACATTTTCGGTATCATTTCATCTTTTCTAAGTAATAGTTTTGGATGGTGAGTCGTCTAATTTGCTTCCAGTAACTGCTGGAGTCCCTCAAGGTTCTATTTTGGGCCAAACACTTTTTCTCACTTTTATTAATGATAAATCAGATTCTGCTCTGTGTCGGCTTGCGATTTATGCTGATAATACAAGTTTATATTCTAGTTGTAGTGAGCATCACAAGTGTCATCCCAGTAAAGAATGGCTGCAGAACTTTACTCTGAATTAAACACTGTTGTAGAGTGGGGTAGAAGGTGGCAAATGACTTTCAATGCTAGAAAAAGTCAGTTGGTATCTTTTGACAAATCTTAGGGCCCTTTAAAGGTGCCTCTTAGCATTGATGGCCTTGTTCTTGCGGAGCTGTCGTCGTTGAAGCTCCTTGGCATTTCTTGTACTTCAAGGTTGACATGGGAGCCTTACTTGACTAACCTAGCTAATTCTTTCTAAAGGAAGGTTGGGGATCTTTTGCGATCTATGATCTTTCTATCACCTGAAATTGTGTTATATCTTTATAGGGTAATGATCAGAATTTCCATGGAGTATTGTTGTTACCTTTGGGCTGGTACACCAAACTGTTATATCAACATATTTGACAGGCTCCAAAAACGAAGTTCTCGTGTGGTTGGCACTGAACTGGCCAGCACACTTCAATCTCTGTCTCACCGTAGAGATGTTGGATCTTTAAGTCTTTTTGTAGGTAGTACTTTGGTAAGTGTTCTTCTGAGTTGGCTGAGTTGGTTTCTGTTCCCCTTATCAGGTCAAGGTCCACTCGGTATGCCGAATCTCCACATGACTTTTCTGTTTGTATTCCTAAAACAAACAGACATTTCTATTGTAACAGTTTCTTCTCTGGGACGTCCAAGGTCTTGACTCTTTTAAATCTAATGTAAATCGCCATCCTCTTGGGAATCTTTAACTTTTTTGCTTCCAATAACATCTATTTTTCTGTTTACTTTTTTATTTCTCTTCCTTTCAAAGTAAGGCAATACCTTCAAGTGATAACCCTGCCTTGTATTGAGTACAGGATTAAAAAAAGAAGATACTAGAGAAATAGAAAAATATGTCACAAACGGGATTCGAACCCGTGACCCACAAAGCACGGTGTGCACTCTAAAAACCGATCTAGGTTAGGCCCTCTAATTTCTCGATCCGTTTCTCTAGTCGCCATATTAGCACCCACTCCTCGGAGGACATTGACAATTAAGACTACATCATTAGTGTATCATAGGTTTGTAACATTTCTTCCACCCGCATTCATTGTTTCAGTAAACCCATCAAGTGATTCTCGGATCATTTTGTTCTGCTTGAAGATTAAAGACGTAAGAAGAAAGAATGTAACCTTGGGGTACACCTTGCCCTATATCAAGCCAGTCGCTTATTCCAGCTCTTGTTCGTACTTTTGCCTTTTGATGTCTGTATAGATTCCTAATAAACTCAACGACTGAGCAACAAAATCTTATTATATGCAAGTTATGATTTACTGTACTTGCTTCTATTTCTCAAGTAACTGTTCAAACTTACAGCTTCGAATTCTCTCTTCTTAAAAACACTTTACAACTTTACAACAACTGCAGAAATCATGATGGGACATATGGCAGTTCTTTCATGCTCAAGTCACATGTCGAAGAGAGGCTGGTCACCAAAATTGTGTAGAGCTAGATGTCGATTTACTCCGATGGCGCATTGGGAACTAATGTGGTAGCTAGAGGAATAGAGTATGTTATGAGCAGAGTTTGCTAAGCTCATCAAATAGAATGGAATCGAATCCCGTTGATAACATACTCTTCTATTTCTCTAGTATCTATTCAAAGTTTTTCCATCAATTTCTCTGTTCTCAAAAACAATTTTTATTTCTTGTATACACTTTTATAATATTTCTACTTATTCCTGATTTAACCTGCTTCAATGAACTAAGTTCCTGCGGAATTCGTGATAACATCAAAGCCAGAGTTACACTATAACGGGTCGCTAGCATATCGGATTACCTTTCATCCCGCAGCGATAGCCACTAACCCTACGTGCAGAACGAAGCTGTTACACTATGCCGTATTAACTTGCTATAATGGGCCCCGACTCTTTACGTGAACATCTCGCTCCAAGATTACTTTGGGGAACCAAACTCAGTTGTTCTTATTTCAATCAATTAAACGCTTCTTCATTGTGTCTCATTTTAACTTTCTCTTTAAGAGATCGATATACTTTTTTAGAAATTAAAATGGCCAGCTATTGCGATGAGTGGTTTATCTGGGTGGATATCGACAATGAGTTACCCCTCAAATGCGTCCAATTATACACGTCGCAATGTCAGTTCGAAGGTAAAGGTTGGGAAAGTGTAATACTCTTGAGTCCCAAATAGACGTGCCGTCACGGCAATCAATGTTTTGAAAATATTCCGCCCACAACTCTGTTATTCCAGCCACCACGTTTTTTAAATTAACAGGTTATGGCTCAACACCACGCTTACTCATGCCCCTCTTTTAGTTAAAATCCACATGCAGAAGTGGTGTTTCAACGAAAAAACACGCCCCCGCAAGTCAAAACAAAGAAAGTTTGACAATTCATTTCCGAGTATTCCTTTTTCTCCTTCGTTTCAGCTCAAGGGAACTTTGCGTTTGATTGACAGGCTGATTATGCAATGTTACCCTTCTGAATCTTCCTTGACGATTTGTTCACTGTCATTAGTGAAGCAGACACAAGCAAAGCGTTTACAACGCACATGCAAAAACTTCGTGTGCTTTTATCTGACGCACGGAGAAGTTTTTGGAAGCGAATAGAGAGCAAGCAAGAATGAACGTTGTTGATCATCTTTGACTTAAATAGAATAGTAAGTAAATAGAAAATCTTTTGTTATAACCGTAATATTAAATTGGCTGTATTTGTTAAATGTTTGAAGTGAACACTACCTTTTCCCGTTACTTTTTTGTGTTTTCTGGCCACTACGCCTATTCACGTCACCACGCTTATTAGTAGTTCCCCGAATTTCCGACCACCACGGCAATTCCAGGCACCACGCCAAGTAAAACTTCGCTTAATTTCCAACAATCAAATTTATTCCCTGCACCACGTCTTTTCGGGCCCAATAGTATCCACGTACAAGCAGAAAGAGTGGCTTTTTGGAAAGGAATCCTGTTATGGTATCAGGGGAGCGCCCATCGGAGACACTTCCTCAAACTGGGTCCTTCGAGGCAGTGAACAAGTAGAGGATTGCAGCAAAAGACAATCCGAAAAAAAATTTGGCCGTTGACCGTCAAATTAGAGTATCGAAGCCAGGTTATTTTTTCCTGTCTTAAAACTATTTATAAGCTGCAATGGCATATGGGAGTAGCTGGGGTAGGAGTGGTAGGGCTAGGAAATATTGGCATGTACTTGGTAGTTTGAAATAGACGGAGTTTATTCTGGTAATTCGGCTTTTTTGCCCAACGTTCCTATTCTTATACCATACGACCCATTAATTTTTCGAAATAATTTTCCCGCGCTACCCTAACGACCCACTAATTCTATCAAAAATAAATTTCCTTTATCTCACACTATCGGTTG
>JAAAKL020017242.1:0-10685 GCA_010016065.2 Carybdea cf. marsupialis auct. non (Linnaeus, 1758) | reverse complement strand
TTCATATTTGCAAAATATCAAAAGACCGTCTAAAGTTTTGCGCATAAACTTTACGCCTTGTAGTGAATATTAAAAGTTGTTGTCGCTAAGCGGAAAATGTCGCTGCGCTTGTCGCTCCGCGCGGAATTTCCCGCCTAGTGGAAAACCGGCTTAACCGAAAAGGCCCAATGAGAAGACAAATTCTGTATGTCTACAAAGCAACGGTTTTCTTGCTTTGATGTGAATAGATCCTAGAACGGCCAAGTGAAAAGCAGATCTAGCTTTGCCAATTATGCGGAAGCGATCTTCCGAATCAGAGATTATGAAACACATGTTTCATGATCTCTGTCCAAATACATCTTGGCACCGTCTGGGTATTTTTCGTCTGACACTCCTCAGAGTACAATGTCAGACGAAAAAAGCTTTTAAGTACAAAATAAATTCGCTATTTCGTTCAGCTTTACATACAACTCACTGATTTTCCTGTAGTAGACTGTATGGAGGTACAAAGAAACAGTATAAACAAAGACCACAGACTGTTCTAAGATTGAAATACTGAGATAAAATCATTAAAAATAATTAACATTAATATATTAGGATGTTGACAGCTTCAAAACGTTTTGCTTAGTCTCCTTTGGATATCTTGGAGTGTACAGTTTGCTATAATTGTTAATTAACACTTTAGCAAATATCCTAGCATAACCTTCCTTTATTTGCAAATTTTACTGGCAAGATATCTGAAAGTACATGACACAATGATTTACTACATACAAAGCTTGATGTTTCATGGGGGGAAACATATACAAAAATAACCCAATGGCAAACACTGTCCCATGGTATTTGGAGTCCCCCACGATTTAGATCACTCACAAATGACCCATACTGGTTGGAATAATCGTCGGTACCTTCAAATCATTTTCTTGACGAATCGCATAACCAGCAATATAAACAAAACCCAAATATCTAGGGCTACTGAACAAAAATAATAGCATAAAACTCAAAATAGTTGGGGCCAAATCTTGAGGCCTATTCAAGGCCTTTCCAAAGACAGTGCCCAGGAATGGTTTCATAAAGATTTCATCAATGAGTAAAATTCAGGTTTTTTGTCGAACATCTGTTAAATTACTTAAAACAGAATTCATAAATGTTGAATCATCAAGAGATTCATTGACTTTAGAAATTATTCGAGTTAGTGTTTTGATACTTGGGAGTTCATTATCTTCTAATAAACGAGAATATAAAGCCCTAGATGTTGAAAAGTATTTAAATGCCCTTACAACTGTCTTCGGTAAATATTTTTGAAACTTACGTATGCCAGTGAATTCATGGCAGTAATATGTTGCAGTAACACAGATATTTTCTCATCTTATGACATGGCACCAAGCAACCTTCCGGCTTCCTCCAACAGAGAGAATACGGAAATACTATCAATGTGATTTTTCGATAAGGTAGAAATAGTTCATTTTAATCCACAGTGAAAGCCTTCAAACGTAAGATCTGATTTTTTCAGCTAGAAACGACGAATACCCATAGCCTCATTCTGGCGATTGAATATCTATTTGAATAATAGCATTGTCGCAATCGCATACGACACAAACGGTAATTCCCCTCAAAGCTTTAATTCCTTACTGATTGCATGCTCGCACAAGGTATCAAAAGATGCTACCATATCCTGTCACAAGTCTATCTCGTCTGGCAGAGTACATCTCCTTGATGACAAAGATTTTGTTGTTATTCTCCGAGGAGCTGGAGAGTCGGGATCAAACTTGGCTTAATGCATTCGAATACTGATGATTGGTTGACAGGTCTCTTTTTATCACAAACAGTAATTGTCTTGTACCCTGAAGGAAATTGGTCTTCACAAACAACAGTGTACTGGTATTAGGAATCCGGTATATTGTCTAGAGGTAATACTGTAAACCACCTTTCTCTTTCTTCCTGGGGCCTGTTGCATAAAACTTACTGATACACCAGAACTAATAATCAGTTTATAAATTTATTACCAAGAGCACCATGAAAAGTGTTGCACAAAGTGATTGATGAAAGACTGTATTTTCATTAAATTATTTGTCAGTTTCATTAGTAGCATGAGCTGCGATGGACAATGCCATTTTCATTGTTTCATCCGGCCAAAATTCCTGCCCTTTATATGCCTTAAAAGGTGTCCTGTATTGTCGATATGGAACTCAACATGCCTTGTCACTTAATCGAAATCTGACTCTGGGATCTTCATCCGTCCGTTCAAAATTGCGATGGATTTGAGGCTTTGGGCAGTATTTTCTGCAACAGCGACTCATGATAAACTAATGCTTCTTTTGTCTTTACTAATGGAATGCACTAATATATTAGTTACTCGTGAAATAATGAATCCAAAGTTTTATGCAATACTTCATATCCATTATTCGCTAATTATTAGCACTAATGAACTAATAAAAGTTTTATGCAACAGGCACCTGGTCCGTAAGAGTCGAAATACACGTTCCTCGTTACTCTCATGTAGTTTCAATTACACAACATTTTTGAGGCATGGTCTGACAGCATGACTTCTTTTGGCAATGGCTAAACTTGCGGGGTAGTCCCAAAAGGAACTTGTGATTAACAATCAATGATATCACAAAACTCATACAGACAGCTATCAAATAAATAGCAGTATTGATAGTCAGGATCACACAACGCATCTGCACTATTTTACTAGGGATTGCCAAGAACATATTGCATTCCTTCCCTTAGACATCAACATGTCAACATGTACGTCTTCAAATTATCTACTAACTGAGGGAGATACTCCGGGACATAATATTCTCAGAAAAGACCATCTTTTCAAATTATTTATAAATTAGGAACATACATAGCAAGTGCTTCCCATCTAGTCATTGCCAGATTTCACTAAATATTGCATCAGGTCAGACTAAAGATACGATTTCAGCTTCCAAGATTGAATAATGACCGTTGCTTCAACAGGAAAGTGCCATCTTGATGGCGAAATATGAGTATCTACCTGCTATGTACTGTCTGCTGCGTGCGTCAACTGTTGTTATGACTTCTTAATCCAGTACGCAGCAATGATAAATTGCATATATTCTGGTTTAGGATTAAAGGTTAGATTATTCCAAATTTTCGGATGGTGCCCGGTCTAGTGCTGTCCACAGCACCATACATTACTATTCGATTAGTTGGACATAAATCGATTAATCACTTGATGTCCACTTCCATCAATCAAGTTCTGCATGTAAAAAGTGAAGTAGTAGTATAAATGCGATGGTTCACTCGGGACGGTAAAAGCTGTATGTAAATGGGTGTAAAATGGGTATAAGCAATCGGGACGGTAAAAGCTGTATTTAAATAGGTGCAAAATTGGAATAAGCAAGACACTGAGATTGCACCCACGTGTGTAGTTTTTTCCTCTTTAGATAAACAGTTGTAAGTTCATAATATGACAAGTGCATTGTAAGTAAATGCGAGATCTCAGAAAGGAATAACAGTAAATGAGACCTTGATTTCTGACGTCTCTGCACGTACGGTTGTTGACGAAATACTACATTTTGATTGGTTAGTTTCCTCTCCGTCATTTGCGTAGTGGAGGGGTTTATACTGCGGGGAGAGGGACAGATACCAAGTTACAGCATCAAAGAAAGCACCTGATATGTGGCTACTGTAATGCACGGTTTTTTTTACGGTTTTGGTAAAATTTCTCTGAGATATTATCAAAATGTTTTCCATGGTTGTAAGTATCAAATAAAAAGCGAAAGGGAATGGGGGAGGCTTCGAAAAGTCATCTAAAGTTTTAGATCTGCTGCTACTACCAACCTCCATTTATACTGTTTGTACTCGGAAAATTAACTGCACTAGTTGGGAAGCTTGTTCTTGTCTGTAAAACTGCACCCTCTCTTAAATGCACTGATATTAAGTGGAAGAAGTTTTCAATGGAATTAAGATATGTACTTCGAGGAGGTATTTTCAGCCTTGCATTCTTGAAACCTTTCCCCAGATACCATTGAATTTTTTCGAAGGTTGTCCCGTTTCGAAAAGATAATCTTCTCATACCACAGCCATCATACAATTTACTGAAGTTTCTATCTACAAAGGATGCAAAAATTACCGCTATGACATTTGGGTTTCACCAAATATAGTTTACTTCGGCAGCCTTTTCATTCTTAATTCGCTTCCAAGCGATGTCTGTACAATATGCTAGGATACTTTTTCGCAATACTGGATGAAACGATGTAATGTTGTTAACAAGGATAGTGCTTGCTTCATTTAAAAATATTCAAATATTAGATAGCATGATTTCCTACAACTTCAGGTCATGCACCACATATGAAATTGACAACTGATAATACAAACTGAACTTTTTGTGGAGGAAGCACACGAAAAGTCCCTTTTGATCGTTGGATATTGCAATTCTCATTGTTCAAATTGAAAATTATTAAAATTATTCAATTTTCTTTCCCCTAATATTCTAACGTTTTGAACTCATTGTGGTCTATGTGTTTAATTTCAATTCTGAAAATGATGTGTCTTTCGGCGCTACTACTTCGAGTTTGCTGTGGGACAGTTGTAGAATTTTTTTCAGCTTTAATTTTGTAGCATATGGTAACCCCAATTGGCAGCCACTGCAATGTCATTTATACCTCTACTTTATGAACATTTTAAATTAATGTAAAGTACTCTTTGGGTTTCACAGAAAAATAGATATTAATTTGTACACTGGATATCAACTTTTCGTAATGCATACCACAAAGCCTTATATTTGTATTTCACATATATGATCAGTATAAGCAACGGATTTTCAAGCTGAATGATATCTTAAGATTTACGGCTTACACACTGAAACTCTTCTCTTTCACGCGGATAGATGAAGATGGTCTCCGGTAGTGCCATCCCGGACTTTTCTCCAATAAAAAAAATTCTAAAAGAAATTTCCCCTTGCGTTTTTATCAGCAACTTTTTCTACACTCATCCCACATTGACAGGGCACATTGTAAATCATATTGTCGAACTGCGTATTCACTTCACTCGGGAACACTCTGTTTCTTGATGCAAAATGATGACTGATATGCAGCACTCTGCGCAATTAATCGATGTCTTAAGCTGGCGTTACGAAGCACCAGCAGGGCAAAACATCTGGTCGATCTTATTATGACCTTTGGTTGATCATGTAATAAAAGAGGATTCTTCCGTAAGGGATTGTCAGTTACAGAGAGAGATGTATAAGGGAATCGGTAAGAATAACTTGATGCTCTTTATTCATGTTGTCTGCCAATTTGAATTGATAGACTTCCAGTGTTACTGATATTATTAGCTTTGTTCTTTAATAAATAGGCTTGTTCTACAGTTCCAAATCATGAATATTTTCCCAATATAACCTGGCTTTCTTTAACATTTTTGTACCTGAAAGAGTAAAGACTTTTTATGTCTTAAATGTCTGTCATGATTCAAGTCGTGACATAATTGGCCTTTCCAAGGCAGATTCTTAAATGCCTTTTTAAATGAACGTGCTGTCTATTTAGCTAAAGATACGTTTCCTCCTTCAACTGTGATTTTATACTTATTTGATGTACAAAGTGAATGTGACAGACATATTCATTTCTTTTAACATTATTTGTGAAAACATATGATATTAAAGTTGCATACGATTTCATTTCCTTAAAAAGTATTTGTCTGCTGGCAACTTCGTTAGGAACTGTTTTTCCCTTTCATGTTTATGGATTATACATTGACAGTTTCCGAACAGTAAGATACGTGTGTTGGCAATGATGTTAGGCTTGTATCAGTATGACATACACCAATAAATGAATCAGATTGATTATTGATGTAGAACTTACTTTAAACATCGTCAACATAATCGTTTAATTAGAATATCATTCATTTTTTGACTTTTTATGGTCAATCGTATAAGTTCTTTGTTAGAAAGAGGTTAATACTGCCTTAATCCACTAATCCTGGGTATCAGAAAGACAGGTATACTCTTACGTGATGTAGCTTTTCATAGATTAAGACGGCATTTCTTTCTTCAATTTACTACACACATCCCTTGTGAAGGACTAAACGCTTAAGATTGTCGTAAAATATGCAGGGTTTTGAACATTTTTTGCCTTGTTATGCAATCCAATTTAGGGCTACTGCATCTAGGGTTTTACGTTGTAGCAACTAATGGCTTTATAGTAAGTAAAACTGATGCTGATGTATGTCCTATTCTTCTAAATGCCTGTTATCAGATTTCTTTAATATATATTTACAAAAGCCAGGAGGGGAAGAGGAGGATTTTAGGGTGACATAAGATGAGTTGCCTTAAACTCGTAATAAATGTCTCCTATCATGATATTTTTAATCTATTAACCATGTATGGAACAGTGTCTTAAAACGTGAATTGTGGAAGACGCATAGATGGAACGTGATGAATAGAATATTTTGTCATGGGATATCAGTGAGTTTATTGAAAACACACTTCGCGGATACAAAGTCAATATAAACAATTCAGTTCATAAGAGAGAAAAGAATACTACTGTTGGTAAATTGTAAGCACCTAAAGAGATTTTTGAGTGGGTATTTTCCTCTTAAGTTGAAAGTAGAAATGGTTGTCAAAAAAAGATGAAATAATCAGCGCTAATACGACCATTGCATAGCTCATACGTGAATCAAGCAATATAAGTATGAGTGCTTTCCTAGTATTACATACCAGCTAAGTTACAAGCCAGCCCCTCACCATTTCCAATTATAAAGTCAGACTACAATAGTGATAGTTGCAGCTGCACACGATATGATGCTACCCTGTATCTCATTTAACTAGAGTTTATATCTCACCTGTTTTTTACTCTTAAAATTTAAAGGAATGATATAAATATAGAAGACATGTCTGGTTAATAGTTCATACGAAATTATTACTATTCTTGAAATTTGTTTATTTATTCACAATTCTTCTTCATTTTGTTATAAAGTAACCATCCTTTCATCAATACTCCTATTCATCAGATCTTATCAATGCTTTTACCTTTTGATGGCAGTATTGGTTCTAATGATCATCTTTAAGTATTATGAATATTCTCTGCATTGCAATTATTACTCACACATGATGTGCAGAGAAGTAAGTATAACTGACCATGAGATCAGATCCAACAATTTCTGTCACAGAGGGAGAAGGATTACCTCTAGCCCATTTAAGCCTCGCCTCTGTTTGTCTGCTGTCTGATTGCCACATATGTATCAAGTCTCAAAGATGGAGAAGATCGAAGAGACATTTTTTCCCTAACGGTAACTTTTGGGATTTCTGAACTAATCATCTTATATTTTTCCGAAATATCCAAATGCAAAAGCTGCACCCAGCTGTCTTTCAACGATTGAGGTTGAGAATTGGGAATTGTCGGCTATGTAGGTACGCACACACATAAGAAGAGCCGAGTTATGACTGCTATAATTTTTACAGAAATTAATTAACAATTAGGCTGAGTTTTCAGATGAAGTAATTAGAAAATCTTCTTTACGCATAGGATAGAGAGAGAATGCCATACAAATCTAGACGGTTTTATTTTGACTTTACAATCACATATTGGCGAAATGAGTGAACTGGTTTTACAATATGTCTTTTAGGGGGCAGTATATTCAATTGAACGACACGATGTTTACAAGGTGAACAGAAGTCGCCGATCATTGATTGAACATGTGGGGGGGATAGGCTGATAAAGGGTGTGTGAACGAGCGAAAAACGTCCATTTGTATGTTTGTAAGAAGGATAACTGTGATGTTCATTAAGTGGTTTATGATATACTTTAACAATTCTGACTGGGGCAGCAATGATGACACTGATTCTTACCTCACAGAAATCATTTTGGAAATTTTAGTGACAGCTCTAGGTGTGGAAGAAAAGGGTATGCTTCTAGAGTTACCTCGACAACTAGTACTACTCTTAGTTCTACCTCCACGTACTTTGCAGCGTACATTGTTTGGTGGGGTTGTTCGTATGAAATTGATGATGACTGTCAGCTTTGCCTCGGCGCTGTCTCTTTGCTTTGATGAATTCATCGTCGTTATAAGATGTCTGAGAACCTCGTTGGTCAACCATGGATGGTGATTGTTTTATATTATTTGGTGTATTGTTTGAGTGGGCAGTGGTGTACAACACTCTGTTATCATGTTTTCTGTATTTACTACTGCACAAGACGAAACTCACGTCTGTGGGGTCCGTGTTAGAATGGTTGGCTTCAGTTGTAACAGAAAGGTGTTCGGTTATTAAGAGTACAATGATGTCTTATGATAATTTCTCTAATTTTGGACATTATAGTTTGTCATAGCTAGACCGTTACCCCTATAAGTCTAACGTATACCCAACCAAAGACGTTGCCAAAATTCTGTACTAGGTAAAGCCCAAGAGACTTGCAAACTGCAACTCCTTCTAATAAACCCATCGTAACTTAAGAAACAGTAAGGATTCTTGGGATTGTTTAATGGCATGTTTAGAAGTGTCTTTATTGCTACTAAATGACTTGGCTGATGCTATAGCTTTTGAAGGTAATTGTTTGGATATGAGAGGGAAACGTTCGACACTCTCAACGTCTTTTGAAGGACTATATGGCGACTGAAATGGATCAACACTGGTTAGCTAAAGTGGAACCCGCTACGAACGCAATTTCTAAATGTGCATTTTTTGCCCCTACAACAGTCAATAACAAAAAGATGCCTCTTTTATGATTCCCCTTTGTTTTTCTCTAGTTTTATTCTATACTGTCTAAATGAAAAATGAAAAATATCGCCACCCTCAAACAACTTAGTTTATGAGTGCATTATAGGCTCATACAGTCAAAAGTATAAAGCCAGTTTGCTATTCCGAAATGGTTTTATACATTTAAAAGTACATAAAACGTTCTTTATTCTGTCTTGTTACCTCAACGATGTATCAAAACTTAATATACGGAAGGTAAAGCTCTTCTCGTAGTTACTTACCAATAGGAAATTTGAGACGATGTATGAAACTGCCCCTCAACATTATGACTTGGGATGGTATCTATCTAACATCCACAATAAAACATTAGCATCTGCTTAAAGGTGTCCCTGCAAAATAAAATAACCTTTTTTTGTTCTAGAAGATGCCTTTAATTTTTTAATCATGTTCAAATGAAGAAATAAAAAATTCATTTCGTCTACACACTCACGTGCTGTATAAGTACATCTGTGTTGGTTCTATTTCTTTTCTGTTTGTTGGAAATGTTTGTTGCCAAGTGTTCTCAGCGTTGCGTATTTTAAGCTTCAATTATATTTTTTAAGGACCAGTGTAACTCCTAAGAAAGAAATAGGTTAAATGTATTCACGAAATATTATTATAAAATATAACGTTCACGAGGTCTGTCTATTGCATTGACAAAATTCTTTCAATTCCATCAGGTACCTTACAAAAGATGTAATTTGTGTTTTTTGCAAGTGCAGGGGGAGTTTTGTTACATTGTCACCCATTTTAAGCCAGGAATGAGATTGGAAATAAGACCTTACTCGTGTCATTTGACAGAATTGAACTGAACTCCTTCCTTTTGAGAAACCCAAGCAGTTCTAACACAATCTATGGATGGATATTAGAAAGACGATGTCAAATCGATTAAGGTGAGCAGATTTCTACTCCAACTCCTATAAATTCATCATAGCCTGCGTATTCTTTGACATTCCATTCTCTTCGCACCTACCTTTACGACATTAGAACAATAGCACCTTCTGCTTGTTGCACATCTGCTAGTTTTCTGTCGTGAACTTCAGCGGAGATGTCAATGAAATTACTTTATGATGGACGCCATTACAAAACCCATATTAAGGTTACTCAATACAGCTAAATCATTCGTGGGATCGGGTTTGTTATGGTTAAACCTAGAGGTCAAAAGTGTCATAAAGGTTCCGACTAATTTACGGTTGAGGTAGTTTTGAGTAGAATAAGTGATGAGAGGAGGCCGCCGTAAGAATATCGTCTCATGCAGAGGACTAGCAAATCTCTAATAGTAAAATAGGCCTAAACGTAAGTATACGAAAATACATTCACAGCAAGGATCAGGATGAAAATGTGACCTTGAATGAGTAATGTTCAATGTTTAGAGTTGCCTTTGAGATTTCCAGTTTGTATTTCTTGTGTAAATTTAATTATATATTCCAACTATTTATGATTTTAAGGCGTTTAAATGAAGTTAATGATAAAATAGTAAATACCATTATAAGTGCACACTTTCAACAAATTTATTACTGTCAAGGTTGTGGATGTTAGAAATCCTTCCATATAATCAATGTTCCAAAATGCACCTTATGGAACGGACTGACTGCAGATTACTCAGTCACGGTTTAAAATATCGAGCGGAAATGTTTAAGGCAGCCCCCAAAATGTATCGCTTTTCCTTCTCGATTGACCTTTCTATATCTAACATAATGATGATAACTGCATTGAAAACACGTTTTCCCCTTCCCCCTAAATCTCTGTAAATTGATGCCATTGCCATCTGCCTGTGACATAAAGGATGTCTAATCAGTAATTTATGACCAATCACTGTTATGGAGTGGTGCATTTCGCTATTCGGGCACTTTTTTGGTGGTTGTGCTACGAACCTATTAAGTCACGGCTTGGTACTTGTTAATAATATGGAACACAAACAAGAAGTGAAGTTAGGTTACTCCTAATGATATTAAATAAAAAAAAAACAAGTTTTTTTTTAACTGAAAGTAAGGAGCGACATTAAAACTTA
>JAAAKL020017240.1:0-10685 GCA_010016065.2 Carybdea cf. marsupialis auct. non (Linnaeus, 1758) | reverse complement strand
CCAAACACTGTTGTTCCTGCAATAAACAGCTGTTTCGGATCTTCGTTCAGTGTAGCCCCTAGTAATCATGTGGCAGACAGCCAGTATATAATTTCTTCTAAGCGATTCTGGCTTGGACAGCATGTATTTGGTCCTTCCAGCAATATCAGATGGTTTTGTAGATTGTTGTTATATGATGGAGATGTCAAACATTCAGAGAAAACGAACTTCGTGTCCCCTCTCTTATTTCATTATCATAGTCTTCATTCAGCTGTTGACTCAGCTGCAGCTTCGTAATAACCGACCCCCTCCCCCCCCGAGACACCGAAAATATAGTCCGAATGCAATCAAACTGATATGACACGTAATATTAGATATAAGCTATTTACATGAAAGCCAATTAACATCTCGTGCTTACTTGTTATTCATAATCTACTGCTTTATGTGTACTCGTACTGTGTATCACGATTCCAACGCTTGTGCAACAGTTTCCTGACTCGTCATGACTGGAAAGCAAACTCCATGGATCGGTTAAAATGCCCACATGAGGAAAGTACAAGTTGAAGAAATATTTACATGGGAGACCCCTGTCAACTTCAGCGATATTGCCCCCCGCCAAGACTAGCGGATCACGATAATCTAAATCTTTCCCATTCAGAGCATGTTAATATTTGTCAAACGGGTCTACAGGCACATGATTATGAATTGATCAACAATCGTGTAGGTGCAAATATCTTTAACGGGGATAGGTAAATCTATTACCGTGTCATGGCTCATATTAGCATCAGAATCTACTGTATTTGTGTAAGCATTGTTATACTATACCTTTCGTGACCACAGGGAATGGGTTTGAAAATCTGTCTATGTATTCCTCCTCGCATTTTTCTGATAGACACAAAAAACGATATTTTGTTAACAGATTATCAAAAGAGTTTATAGTCAATAGCACAATTTTCAAGCACGTGGTTTTAACCAATACAATGAATAGGCTTAATAATATGGGTATTTTAAGCAATGTTTTCATGTTCTCCAACGCAATAACCTGTTATCTGACGAACTTCGGGTACCTTGGGTTGATATCTCTCATTGGAATCGCAAAACAACGAAAGGAATGTTCCTAGTATCATGCATTAAAGACCTCCAAATTTACGACCCATTTCAAGAACAGTGGGTCAGATAGGACAACAATTGTCTAAATAAATTATAATAAATTATAATACTATTCTCAGCAATCTGTATCTTTTGACGTGGACAAAAGGGTCTAACCAATGTATGATTATATCTTAGGTGAAATATATCCTTTCGCCGCAGGCACGACTGGAACGTGTTAAAAACACTTAACATCGATGCATCATAACCATTGCTACGATGCTCCGAAGTTCTTTAAAGCACCCGCTATTATTGCCAATGACGATTGTAACCTCGTTAGATCAATCCCACGTGCACGAGTTATAATAAAACAAACAACTGTGGCGACTCAATCTTTGTTGTAGTCTAGTACAAATAACGATCAACAGCTAAAGGTACATCGTATGAAAATTAAACGTACCTTCAGATTCACACACATCGAGACGCTGGTACTATCATCGACCCAAACCTTCTCATTCTGCTTGACATGCTGATATATCAAACGGCTTCCTGCACCTTAATAACCAGATTTCCTCTGACGTAAGTTCAACAATCAATCAACCAATTTAAGTTCGCTCACAACGCTTACTCTTTGTATGTCAATCTCTATTAATGATACATCAAAGATCACTACCGAACCACATGACCTACCATAGGAATACACTTTGCAAGTAGCTTCACAACAAATTTCACTTTGTATAAACTTACCTATCTCCTTGTTCCCACGGAAAATGATTGAGACAGCTCCCTATGCATTGGAGCAAAAGGCATCTTATATTACAGTTAACGAAATGTAATCTTCATACAGTCAAACTGAGAAAGAATTCATAATAATGAAATTATTGATGACGAATGTTGTAAACATTTTTTTGTTTTCAAGGAAGACAGAAAAGAAATTTCTCAGTTTGAAGCATTATCATATAATCGATGTTAGCATCATTAGTCACCTTTCGTCATAAACTCACTATCAAAGATTTTGATACAGTTCCTCAATATTATGTCAGGACAGAAACATGGTAAATAAAAATTGTGATACACATTGTATGCCCCATGATAACTTACAAAGAGTGCGCGCCCTTATCGAGCGCATGGCTACATTCAACCCTTATAGTGCAATGTATAAGAGTGAGTTATCTACAAAGCCATATTTGCATAGTGACATGATACTGATCCTACACCCTTAAAAATCGAGGAATTAACAGTCAAGAGCTAGTTTACTCTTACGGCCGCAATACCATACTCCTAAGCGATTCCTTACTTACTACTGCTATCTGGAAATATTAAATTGCCATAATAATCCAGACAGTTACACGCACACCTTCTACCAATCCTGATCCACCCTAATTTCGGTAATGGACTCCTGCTTAACAATTAACACTACCTATTGCTAGTTAATCCCCCCTCAATAAATCGGAGGTGAAACACAGAAAAGCAGGGTACAAAGTTTAAATACCACATGAGCATATCTATCGAGACGTCAAGGGGAGACATTGATCCTCTTCATTATTACCCCATACGATCAGCTAATACAAGCATACAGATTTCATATTTTGCTCTAAGTATCACCGACCGGAAGTCTCCAAAATTTGCACAAAAAAAATGTCTCTTCAAAGTTACTTGGATTCAGTCCTTAACAGAAACATGTGAGGACGGACAATATCAACTTATTTATCAAACTATATATATGTCAAGGGCAGCAGAACTCAAGCACAAAAAGGCAGATGTCATTCACGGCATGAGTTGCTCCTGACTCGTCTCCAAACGTTTCAAGTGTCTTTAAGAGTCTATGCACATTAAGCACAGGAATAATTGAATATAACATTAAAGAAATCTAGGTACGTTGCAGGTTGGCACAGCCCAAATCTCGTTGAAGTGTGGCAAAACAACCGCACAGGTCTGTTAAGAGTTGTTTCACGATTCCTTATTAGTATTAAAAAAGCTTTTTCAAAGATGTCCAGTACCTGCTCAATGGTACTTTCATACTGAAATAGCTTCTTTTAATTCAAACTGCTGCGACAAATCCCTTACGATTACTAGTAAAGCAGTCACTATAAGTTCTCGTCTCTTAATAATTGCACTCCCGCCATTGCCGGCTTGTGGCAAGACGGCGGCCTGTGACATAAAATGATTTGGGGGCCCTTCAGTATCATTGAGTATATTTAATGAAACTGTGTTGGCCCCCAATTTCCATCTTAGGTGCGGCACCCCCCCTAAAACCGGAAGTGACACCCGTGTTCGAAATAGTCACGTACCATATTGTGCTCTTACGGTTTTCCTCCCAGCTTCACACGGTTTGCTAGGAACATCTTGTAGAAGTTAACTACTAAATCTTCATGCAGCTGATAATATTATTGCTTGATGAGCATTTAAGTAGTAAGCGAACTTTGCGCGAAATGCTCTCGTCCGGTTATGTGATAGATTGATTGATGTTCCTTGATTGACCATCTGGATCCCGTGTATTGTAAGGTATTAAGCAACGACACCATTCTGTCACTTTGCTAACACAACTCCCACCCACCAGCTACAGCAAATCAATCTACCCGGCAAAGAAAAGGTAGTAGCTTGACAACCCGAACAGGCGCCACTTATAGTGGACACTTACAGTGGACACTTATAGTGAACATTAGTAGTACAACAGCAACATTTAAACTATACAGTTGTAACACATGACCATAATAGATCATGTATACTCTATACATTTCAAACTTGCCTTGGCCCCCATCACAGCAACCTCAGCAGTTGGCCAAGCATAATTAGTATCACCTCGCAGATGTTTCGAACTCATTACGTCATAGGCACCACCATAAGCCTAAAAATTGAAACAAAATGACAAAGCACGATAAGAAGTCGGTGTTCAACAAATACTGTGGATTGAGAATGAATGAATGTATGTACGTCAATTGAAATGGGTCATTGTACGTTCTTGATACTGTCCAAATTCGCTATGAATGTACATAGTTAGCTCCATGAGAACAACTGGTTAAAAATGCAAAGTTACAAAAATGCCTGCCAAGCAAATCATCTACTACTAAAATTCCTGCTGCTGCAATGGTGATCAATTGACACTAGTTCAACATATAAAATTCAGTTCACATTAAATTGGGGCAGGAGCAAAACATAAGATGACAAAGAGTAAGAGTATACAGTAGTGGCATAGCGGTAAAGTGTCAGCATCAGAATCCAAGGGTCGTGAGTTCGAACCGACTCTGGGCTTGCCTGCCACGATCCCGGGGGTACTGTGCTCTGTCATCTGCTATCGTGAAGTGGGAAACTATGTTTCGAGAGATTGGACAGAGAGGGGACTGCAAGTATGAATAGCATGAATAACATGGATAGACGGGGGAAAGTAACCCCGTTCGTAGTAGTGGCTTAAGCCTTGAGCAGGGTGAAATAAATTTTAAAAAATTAAAAATAAAGGAGCTAGTATCAAATTTTAGCCATCGTCACCTTTCGATGTCACTTAAGCCCACAGGTGTACTTAGAGTTCGGCTTCACTCAACTGACTTTGTATCTATACGCAATTCCCATCAAAGTGAATCGGTAAATACCTGTCTTCTATTAAACGTTAAACTTTACGCGTGCAGAGTAACTTGCCTTTCTAGTAATAAAGGTAATCTTTGGCACAGTTGCTTCAGCGTATGCATAGAGCAATTTCGCCCCATGTCTGATGATTCCATTGTACTCTTGATGAACTCCTGTATAACGTAAACAGGTAGTAAACAACGTGAAGTCAACAGGCAACAAATAACGCATTCATGAAGTAGCTTGAAGTTCCTCTTATCCCATCTCATCAGAGCTACAAACGGCCATGAATACATTTTTTACATAAATATGCAAATGGGAAGTGCATGCAGACATTGAAAGAACGTATAGATGTATGTAAATAGCACAGAAGGTAAGACAACACAAGAATGACTACATTCATGGTTTTAGGAAAGAAAACAATAAACAAAGCATACCTGTAAAAAATGCAGAGGGCAAAGATAATGAAAACAAGCGTTGGAAATTCTCTACCTCTCTTAATCCGTTTAAACATAAGAACCGGTCTTTTAAACTTTTCCCTCACGATATTACGCACAATATAATGTTACGAAACGAATTCTACAAGTTTGTTGATGCTACAGAACATATTAAAACTGCACGAAGTAGCGAATTCATTTTAGTAATTAAAAGCTTCTATCCTCTGACACTCCTCCGAGTAGGGATTGTTGTTATTGTGAAATATTACAACTTAATGGAAGTTAATGACATTGATGTTAAGTAACTCTAATCTAGTTCTATCATACAAGTACAAACTGTCTATTGCAAGATATTAAGTTGAACGCCAATTTTCTGTCATTACTGCGTGGCTACACTTTGGATGCCAATAAAATCATTCAACAAAATGGTGATGAACTTTGCACCCTTAGGATTCCCGAAATAGAAATCACAGTCCATTCTCTATTAAACGACTGAAAATAACATTACTTTGAACTTGACTAATTACGAATCTCATTGTCATCAACCCGAGAAGTTTCTATCTCACTAACGATATAACCCAATAAAATTTCGACCAGACATTATCATACACAAAGTGCGAAAAAATCCTGCCTTCTGATCATAATAATAATAGCAAAGAATTCGTACTAGCGCAGCTAAAAACCAAAAAACGTCTGTAGCGACAAGAGGAAAGAAATAAAAAGCTGCATGGTCTGTCGTACATTGGTATGTTTTCAAATTAGGACACAACAGTCAACCAATACTAGATGAAGGCCAACTCTTTTTCATGGCTTAAAAGCTCTGTCAGTACTTGAGTGTAAAACTACATACCTGGCAAGAAGCCTGGAACATCTACGAAGGTGACTATTGGAATGTTAAATGCATCAAGGAAGCGCACAAATCGGGCTCCCTTTATAGAGGCATTGATGTCTAGACAACCTAAAGTAAAACAATGACACAAGCGTAAACGATAGTGATACTTCAGATGGTAGCATCCATTAAATGCAAGCAAAAAGGCAAAAGATTGAAAGTTCGAGGACAGAAGTAAATCGAAAGCATAATATTCCATGTAACAAGCATAATTGACAAAGACTTGCAGAATCACACACAAACGTTATGAAACATCAAGTGTAAAGAAATCCATTCTGATATTCTGCTACACTTTATACACATTGTCTGAAAGGTCACACCCACTAGACATGCCTTCCCGCTGGCAAGCTAGAAAATAGAGATTTTGTTGAGAATTGAGAACTTGATATCCCACAATGTTACTCTGAATCTGAATATATGAATGTTTATTCTCTTGTGATAAAAAGCTGAACAGTACTGTTTCATCTCAATAACACACCATTCGCTTTAAATTATGAGTTGGTAGTGAACGACACACTTAGATAGACTAAATTAGAGCAGAGAATAGAATATCAGTACTTTTTTTAAGTTACTTCATCGATCTCACTGCTCTTTATTTAAAAGTATACTAACGTGTCTGATAGGATTACCTGCTGCTTCAAGAGGTTGGTTTCCAACGACACCCACCGTTCTTCCATTGAACCTTGCAAATCCCACCACGATGTTCTTCGCATAAGTGGGCATGACCTCAAAGAAGTCCTTGTCATCTACAACCTACAGGAATCCGAGTTAATAGCAAGTGTTCTTTCACAAACATATGTTACACACATTAAATCTTTTGCGTTGAAATGAGCCACACATGTACAATGTGGATTTAACATCAATTTTCATATAAAGCAATTGCAAACATACTCGGCGAAATAACAGTTTACATATTATGCACTGAGTGTGACAATATCCTCCAACACAGGCTACAAATGAAAGGTAGCTCTTGTAGTGCACTAAAGTAACCAGTCAAATACGGGAACTGAAACACTACAAAACCTCTTTACTATAATAAAGTATTAACAGAGAGCACCTCAAAGACCCATAAAACATCGAGGTCAAAAAAGACACAAACAACAGTCAACAAACCGATAAGAGTGTTGATGGTACAGAAAAATAAAACTGCAAGAGTAAGTAAAAGCTTTTTCGTCCGATACTTCTAAGAATACAAAGTGTCCGTGCAACTGAGAAAGTCCCAATAAAAATACTAACCCTTTTGTCTACAAAGTAACGATTTTCTTGCTTTCATGCTCAGACCTACAATCATGGCCAACGAAATATGAAAGTTTCCCCAACCCCCGTTCCAAAATATTGTTCAGTTTGAAAACGAGCATTTTGGGCACTTGCATGTCAGACCTCCCTGCTGCTAAGCGGAGAGGTCTAGAGAACAAATAATACCATATCTGGACACCCCTTTCATGTGGCAAGTGTCTTGCGCGATTTCCTCCATTTTCATCGAAATTTAGTAAAAGTTTAACTTCTATTTGTCCATGATTGGACCATTACCAATCACACGGAAGCGGTCATCCGTATACATTTTCTAACAGTCTGGGTTTTCAAGCAGGTGCTGCCCTACGGTAGTCACATTGCTTATTGGTGTTTTTGGTGCTTGAAATCTGAGGTTGTTGTTTCCTTGTAGTAGCGGACACTTGGCAAATACAGGCAGGAGGATGTCTATTGAGTTCTTTCAACTACCCTCAAAGATGTGCGCTTGCCATATACAGCCTCGCAATGGCAAGATAATGAATAGACAATAAAGCTGCAATTTGTGGAAGGCACACGGTCTTTTTGGTTCGTTGTGAACGCCATCTTACTTACATACACTACGTGCGTGTTCACAGCGTCGAAACACCTCTCCATGGCCTTTTAAATTTGGTTTTTGAATCGAAGCAGAAAAATACAAAGCCATGATATTTTTAAATACACGGCGCATTTTTTAAGTCCAAACGTTTTTTTACTGGAAAACTGCGATACTTAAGCCTTTACGGTAAAGTCAACGATATCTTCGAGATAGTCGTTAGACAGAAAAATCAGCTATAACGAATCGATTTCTGGCATTAATTTCTCTCCTGAACAAAACAGAACCGCACGGTGAACCAAGGTCTTAATGAGCTTCACGTTGGGAGCTTTTGGCACAAAGAGGTTAAAGATATGT
Source organism: Carybdea cf. marsupialis auct. non (Linnaeus, 1758) (assembly GCA_010016065.2). Classification (NCBI taxonomy): domain Eukaryota; kingdom Metazoa; phylum Cnidaria; class Cubozoa; order Carybdeida; family Carybdeidae; genus Carybdea; species Carybdea cf. marsupialis auct. non (Linnaeus, 1758). The sequence continues at coordinate 2,551 of JAAAKL020017240.1, read as the reverse complement.
ACTGAACAGAAAAGTTAGGTTTCCTATACACAATGGTCACGAATTTATTGGCATTCTTCTCCACCGAAACGTTAAGGAAAGGCAAAGAGTTGTTAACTTCCTTTTCAAAGGTGACGCTCATTGATCACAACATCAATCTGGCGGTCAGAGTTCTGGTTGGCTATTTTTAAAACAAAGCTGGGTATTGGATTTTATGATCCCTTTTTTCAACTTCTTAGGCTTTGTCCACACTAGGCCGGATAAATTTGAAAACGGAACTTTATTGTTTCGGTCACACCTCCCGTCCACACTACACACCTCGTACCCGTAACAAAAGTTCCACGAAAACGGAACTTTTTGAAAACACTCTCCACATTGGAACAATTTGAAAGCGAATTTTTTTGTATCAGTGCGGACGGGGAACATTTTGAAACCGGAACTTTTTGAATACGCTGACGTCAGTATCAGTTAGTATTTCACACTCTGAAGATCTACCTTTGTCATTCAACATGGCAGATAACATGATACTTAGTGATGTTGACTATATTATCGCACTTGATCGGGTATTAAGAGTTGAATACTGCTTTGGAGTTTTGTATATCAAGGCATACGGAATAACCTACGACAGTTATTAACGTCTATAGAAAACAGAAGACCAGCAATACGCTATCAACTGTACCAGATGAGACGCTTATGGGCTCGACCTGAAAGAACAAGTGTGTGGTGGGGCAACTTTATGAACGAAGTTGCTGTCTCTGAAGAATGACAAGTAATTTTTAGAATGTGAAGAAGGTCTGTAGAATCCTGAATAGAAAAAGGCAAGAAATGGGGTGGGAGAGGAATAAACGGGGAACGGATGGAAAAGTCTCCTTCATTTATAGCCAGGGTTGTGAAACCAATTACACTTCTTATACAGAAACGATACTTTACTCTTTGATCAATATACTGAAAAGAAAAAGACTAAAGCGTGAATACTGTAAAAAAGTGCCTCTGGATTTCCATTATCTATATCAAGCTCTAGTAGAATCATTCAAAAATTTTATTTGCTGGGATTTGGGGGCTTGAATAAGAATGTACTGACTAGAATGTTTTCGAGAAATTTATCTGTAATGGCAGGGGGAGGGGTCTGTAAAGTATCAGACAGTACTACAGTAAGAGGAAGTAGGCAAATTCTCATTGACTCTCATAACATCTGTTAATAATTTGTAAACTGACTAAAATAGCATCAGGTATGACTATTAACACATCAAGGCCTGGCATAGTAACTTTCTCACAGACAATGGCTTAACATAGCTATCACTTCATTGGCTAAAGCTTACACTGAACTAGCTTCGCTGCAATAACTGTGAGTAGCCACACGCAGACAACTACGGTAAGCAAACCTCAGACCAACGAAAAACGTTACACAACTGTTTATGACAATAGTGGGTATGGCCCCTTAAGACCAGCGATTAAAAGGAAAATTTCAAAAGGATTTTGAATAAAACACAGCATATAATGAAAGGCACGAAAAAGATAAGGAGTAAGGGAGGTTTCAATAGTTGGTTGATTCTTATTATAAATAACCCCAAATCCAAAATTTACTTCCCCGCATAGGCCTACTTTCCGAAGCTAGTTGCATAATCAGTGAAGAAAGGCGAAACTTGCCAGAAAGGTACTGTCTTCGGTGGGAAGCGGCATTACCAGGATTGCTTTTGTTTGCAGAAACAGCAAACAATGGACAAGGCATACACAGGGGTACCTGAAGCACATTTGGACGTAGGGTCTGGCATTTTAAAATGGGTATTTGATCAAATTGGGCATGCCTATTTAAGACTGTCAAATATCCGAATAGTAAGATGAGGTTTCCCCTAAAGAACAAGGACTCACCTATTATTAATTCGGTTGTCGTTGTGAGGTTACGTCTGCTCAATTAAAAATTTCCCTGGATGTGGTTTGCTTTGCTTTTAAAAAAGGATGAATGAAAAACTGAAAAACTTTTAAAACTGACCAAGGCGAAGATATCTGTAAATGCCAAGGAATTTCCAACTCAAAGACAATTTGACGAAGCTGTAGAATCCAATTCGTTCAATTTCGAGGAGAAAGTGTGCGTAGAACTTTTGTTTTGTTTTCACACCTAAAGTAACGTTTTCAAATTTGTCCGGCTTAGTGTGGACGGGGCCTTAATTCTGACGATTTTGTGCTGTGAGGAGTGTCACACGAAAATAAAAGCTTTTAAGTACTAAAATGAATTTGCTACTTCATGCAGTTTTATTGAAAAGATCGTACATGTACACGTACATCGACTTTTCATACATCACATTCTGATTTCAAAGTTTTATGGGTATCGAACATGGTTTACTAAATAACAGGCCTAACCAACGGCCCAACTGGAGGCTTGACTGGAGGCGAGTTAATATAGTGTGATTTTTAGAGAAAAAAAACTCAGTAACAACAAATCATCACTATAACAACAAGGAATAATGCCAAATGTTATTTTAGGTACATTTAATCCCAGTAAAAATAGATTATAACCAAAATTACAGGATGAAAATAATTCAACACATATCAACTCTAAGAGACCATTAAGCAG
>JAAAKL020017239.1:0-10686 GCA_010016065.2 Carybdea cf. marsupialis auct. non (Linnaeus, 1758) | reverse complement strand
CCAGTGCTGACGATCGGCAGCGAGCTGCTCCGCTTGAGATAGAGGCACTCCACAGGATCGTAGATCTTTGGCGACGACATCGAGCCATCGAATGCGAGGTTTGCCTGGTGGGTGTCTCCATCCTGCTGTAGACGGACTAAAATGCAGGACCGCGCGCGTTGGATGACTCGGAGGCAGGCGCAGGATATGTCCATACCATCGGACCCTTCTTTGAGCGGTTAAAACTGAAACTGGAGGTTGTTGCGTCCGCTCACTTACCTCGCTATTCGTGACGAGCTGCAACCATCGGATTTCTTCAATTCTTCTAAGTGCTCTACTATCAAAGCCGTTCAAAAACGATGTTGAGGTTTTGTTCAGTGGCCAGGTTTCGGAGCCATACAATAGTACCGACGAGACAGCGGGGTTGTAAATACGTAATTTTGTTCTGCGAGATATTGAGCGTTGATTCTATCTACTTTCTATAAATAATTGCCAAATAAACCATTGGTACGATAATTTTTTTTTATGTAGTAAAAAATTCATCAATGCACAATTTTTCGAGTCCAAATTAATGTTAAAATTGTGTGCTGGCTACCAACTGATTAATACCGGTATTACTTGGACATTCAAATGAGAACTTTTTAAATCTCAGAAATCAGTTTTGAAGCAAAACAGATGTTGGGTTACTATGATCATTGTTCCCTAAATATCCTGTCAAAAGTGAAACATTTAAAAATTCAATTAGCAAATTTTATTGGAGCGAATCTACTATCTATTTAGAAATCTATTTAAAACATGTGCAACTGAATGAACATTTGGTACCAAAACTATCCGTTAACCTGTAACATGGCATTCGATCCAATCTAGATTTTTTGTATTATGCCATTCTCCCACATTCCATGTTCTTTACCGATCTTATTCAATTCCTTCTATACCACATCGTTCTACTATATTCCTTTAGGTCGTATTACATTCAGTAGATTATTTGAAGGTTTCGTAACAGTGGAAGACTCAATGAAGCAGAGGCTTTTCTGAAGAATCGCCTTCCGACGTATTTTTTTCTTCACTTTTCTCGCAGGAAAAATGTCGTCCGAGCTCCTAATTTGAGAATTGAAGCTATGAAAAGAGTACCCATACAAAATTCATATATTGTATAATGTAAATATTCTTAACAGATTGTTCCTTTCATTAGCAAGCATTGAGGTGAAGGGTTAGTTAGGTACAGAAAGAAGCTATTCTATATATGAGAATACAGAGTATTGATATATACAATAATATTCTCACCTTAGTTTGCAAATTTTTTGTCATCTGAAGTGAAAACGAAACCTGTTTATATACCTCAAAGGTGTCAGCTTTTAGAGTAAGTTTTTTTTAATTAAAATGGTAACTTTTAACACTCCGTGTGTTTTATGTAACCTCCTTGTGGATATTTGGTTTCATGCGCTTTCGCTTCACCTTGGGTATGTTCCATGGCGATAACCATTTTTGACTTGCTTTTGGTAAGGATGGAAGGACTGTTTATTAACTACTTACAACAACTGTTGATGGAAAAAGGTTCTTATCAGTAGATTCAGCTTTATGATCCGTTACATTTTACAGCACAAGTTAGATATGCAATATACCTGCTGTGATGTGTCACCAAATTCATTATTTAAAGAACGTTTCGCCACATAGAAGGTAATTTTCAATATCATCCTCCGTTTGCTGCTGCTGAAGCAGTGTCAAATCTGAGAGCAGTAACATCAATTTGATTTAAACGAGTCATATCTCTTCACAGATAAATGAATCTTTAAAATCACTGGAAGCACTTGATTTACTGCTGATTTCTAGATTTCCCATTCAGAACCGGCAAATGTGCGTCGACTTAACCTACTAACTATGGTTACTTATGATAAGCTGGTGCGGTCTTGATTTAATAGAGTCATCTGGTTAACATCGCTTGGCAATCAAATGGATTCCACTATCATGCAAATGCAAGTACGTGATTATACACATTGATTTACAAATTGGTTAACCTCGCGATAGACGGCTTCGGTATGGTCCGTTTTTTAGTATTCTGTGTCCAGGGCGATCGCAATAACTATTGGATAAATTATTTAGATCGCCCTGAGTGTGTCTAATTTATTTCGATCAGCAAAAGGCCAGCAAATAGAGATGACGATTGTATTTACCAGCTTTGCAGCTTCTGTCAATGTCGGCATCCTTGGTCATACAAAAAAGGCTTGATGCAATACGAAGGGGATTTTCCCAGGGCCTGAAAAAAACAGGGGGTACTTTTCTGCTAAGTTTTGATCCGAAGCAATGTACACTTGAAATACTTTCGCTTGAGACACCCATTTGCCCCTCCCCCTCCCTAAAACCATTTCTCCGGACCTGTGTCCTTTATGACCACCAACATTCATGGCAACTATGGCATTGTTACTTCCAGTTGCTTCCTGCAAGTTATGATGAAAAGTAATTTCTTGAAAATATCAATGAAGTTTTTAAATATTTTAATTACTTGTTAAGACAGATAATGAACAGGACACGGTGTTAGAGTTTGGAAGAAGTAACATTTGTAATATCATCGATATATATGTTTTGGGGGTTTTTGTTGTTGTTTTTTAAATCCTTCGCTCATTGCAAGGCAGATTTGCCTCTTCAAGGTATTGAGTTTCTTTGAAAGAAGTAGAAAGAAATTGTAAACAGAAAAATAGATGTATGTATAGACAAAACCTTTAAAGATCTCTACGAAAATGCCGATTGATATTAGATTAGTCAAGATTAGTCAAGATCATAAGCAAGAAGAAAGCAGTCTGAAGAAAGAGAGCTCCAGATTTTGGCTGTCCTAAGTAAGGAACTGTTCAGAAGAAAACTTTCCAAAATAGTACCTGTAGAAAAGACGTTATGATGCAACATCTCTACAGTGAGACAGAGATTGATGTGTGTTGACCAGTTAAGGGCCAGCCGCACAAGAAATATGTTTTTGGAGCCGGTCAAATATGTTGAGATATTAGCCTTCGCTGCACCAGCCCAAAAATGACAACAAATACTCCATGCAAGACCTGATCATTACGTTATAAAGATATACCACAACGTCAAGTGACAGAAAGGTCATAGACCGCATAAGAGCCCCAACCTTCCTTGAGACAGACAGCTAGATTTATCAGATCAGGCCTCCGTTCTAGCCTTGAAGCAAAACAAATGCCAAGGAGCTTCGATGACGACAGCTACTCAAGAACAAGGCTATTCGTGCTAAGAGGCAACTTTAAATGGTCGTGAGATATGTCAAAAGATACCAGCTGAGTTTTTATAGCAATGAATATCAGTCAATGTTACATTTAAGTTACAGTTAAGTAAGTCAGACTTAACTTCTTCATCCATTATTCCCTTGGATGTCACATGTGATGCTCTACTACAACCACAATATAAAGTAGTATGATCAGAATAGATAGCCAGCTGACACAGCACTGTATCTGATAGATCATTGATAAAAATGAGAAAAAGTGTAGTGCCAAGAATAGAACCTTGGAGGACTCCAGCATGTACAGAAAACAAATTAGTATTAGTCTTAGTATTTCGACCACTTAGAAAAGGTGAAATGATCCCGAAAATGTCACCACCAATACGATAAAGCTTTAAGTTTATGTAAAAGGCCAACATGTCAAACCTTATCAAAAGCCTTGGAGACGTATAGAGAAACTGCCCTGGAGCAACCAGATCTTTCCAAACTACTATAGATTCACTCAGTTACCACGGTAAAATGATCAGCAGTAGATGTAGAAGAATGAAAACCATACTGTACATCAGAGTAAAGACCTAACCTCTCAAAGTAAGCCACCAGTTCCATATCAATCAAGCTCTCAAATACCTTGCTGGCAACAGGCAGAAGGCTGATGGGACGGTAGTTCTCAGGAAAGGATCATGCAGGAAAACATGTATCTTTCAAACAGAGATTAAAATGTTTGGACAAGATAGAAGAGATATCTGGAGCTTAATTCTTTAGAAGGATAATAGGAACACCATATCTGATACCAAAGCCTTAGCAGAGTCAAGATTAGAAATCACACCCGCAACCAGCCTAGGAGTAATACAGACCTTTCTCAGAGAGGTAGAATATTTGGAAGCTCCAAACCAGAGCAATTCAACTGGAATTCTTGAAAAAATTTTAACAAACAGCTGAGTTTTGTCTGAAGAGGATGTTAACACCTCGATTCCATTGAGTAAGGGAGGAATTACAGACTTTCCCTTATTCATGATGCTGTTATGGATTCTCCAAAAGTCACGAGATCCACGTTTTAGGTAGAGACAGCCTGCCTACTCTGCTCCAAATATGTTGCTTTTGCCTGCTCAATAATCTTCTAGCATCTATCACTAGCTTATCTGAACAATGCTTTAGCCTTCATAGCCTGCACACGCTCATATTGATGAAAGACACGATTCCTGTTTGCTATGACAGCTGAACAAGCCGGAGTAAATCATAGAAGGATAGGGTCTCACCAAGAATTGCCTATGTGAAATAAAAGCATCAATACCTCCCTGAATATAATCACAGCAGTTGGAGGCCCCTTTGAATGCTCCCTCAGAAAACAGAGATGACCAAGGAGCATCTCTCAAGTAGTCAAACTAGTGATACTTGGCAACATTGTTTAGAGACAGATTAGTCTGACATACTTTGAACAACCATGTTTGTATTACAACAATTTTATTACTTCGGTGATTTACAGTTCCTTAGTTGTTTATTATTTATTCATCAGGAATGCTTGGTTGGACGGCACTTATTTATAGCAACCGCGAGAACATCAAAGTCTGGAAATGTAGACAATCTGGACGTCCAACAAATAGATGTCTAGTATGTCCCACGCTAGCCAATGAAGTATCCATCACAGATGAGGGAAAGTTGATCCTCTGCTTTTTCTTATAATATGTAAACGAACGCTAAGATACAGCAGTTTAGGCTTTTTGCTCAAGAGGTGTCGTGAATCTGGGGAATAGATAACAGGCTGTAAGTTGCTGGTTTCATTGTTTTTAAATTCCTAAATTCATTAGGGTCAAATATATTTTCTATTTAGTACTCAATATTGTGTTATGATCTATTCCTTTTTATCTCTACATATAATGTAGTATACGTTTTGTCGACGACTACCTAAGATCTTTAGTGCCGTTAGTAAATATAGATATATTTTATAGGCAATTAAACATTTTGATCCTTGCGTTGTGCTTAAGTACATTTTTATATCCTCGTTTTTGTCGAAGAGCCTTGGAATTTACCGTTTCTCAAGGCAAAACTAACAAATGTACTTTTGTGAGCAAGTCCAAAATGTAAAACAAACTGAGTGGGAAAATGTTTAATAGTCATCGCCTGTACGTTTGACAACAGCAGTCTTGTGACTTTTTAATTGTCACTTGTCATCTTTCATCTGTATATATGTCCTTTGCAGTTGCCTCCCCCAACTATCAACGTAACGATCTGAATACCCTGTCTTACTTCTTGTAAATAAAGGAGACAACTAAATGATGATCGGTCTCATTGATAACAGCTTATATTCGTTAAGCGAAAAGAATCTAGAGAATTTTCTTACTTCAGGAACATTTTTATAACATTTACTTGTTAATTTTGCCCGGTGATACGATTTTGCAGCGATGGCACGAGGCACGAAGTAGTAACTTTTTTGTGTGTTGTGGAGGTCTACTTTTCCCGTGGTAGTTTTGCAGTTCCTTTTGTTCTTTTGACATCAAAATTAGCTTGAAGTAAGTTCAGACTATATATAAAGTGAAAAGATAAATATATAGTATAAATTACAAAACCAATCATAGATAGGCACGTCACAACATATCAAGGTCAAAGTCTAAACGAGGGCGTATAAAGGATGGCAATATCTTGTATGTAAGTACAAATGAAAATATTCATTACAGAGAATGCCAAGTTAGGATAATTAATAGCGTGTTTTTATTGCTTCCCTTCCATATTATACTATGCTATATGCTCTAATAAAAAATTATTAATAGCTAAAAATTGAAGTTAGTTAACATACCCCCAGTTTATTGTGATAACAGACATAAATGCGTTATTACCCTTTTCCCGATGTTAAAGAGTATGAAGAAAAAATATGTGTCATTGCCTTTCAAAAATCGTAGTGATCACGCTCCTAGTGTGAATTTGTATTGATGTTTCAAGCAAACATATAGGCGAGGAAAGGTTACCAAATTTCAGGTCACTATCTACTGTTGAAAAGATGTGTTAGAAAACATCTGTTAACCGTACTCGACCGAGCTAAATAGCTCCTGCATTCTTATACCAATCCTTGTATGCCATTCCCTCTTTTCCTTAAATATTTATATTTGGTAAGAATTATCTATTATTCTTTTTTGATTCCCGTTGAACATCCCTCTCACTTGTTTTATAGCTTGAACGGCAATGATTCTTTACATGTTCTAAGATATCGTTTCTACGAATTGATATCGATTGGCTTTACCTGGGACATTTCTTGTTTTTTCTGTTTGGTATCAATGTATTGATCTCGTTTACATTTGTCTTGAAAACACACGGACTCTTCGATTACAGTGATTTGTAGGACTTCAAAGCACAATAGAAACGTTTGATAGTTGAATTTCTTGAGGTGCTAGCATTTGATTAATATCATTGCGAGAGGGCACTCTTGATCATACACCAGACATTATGTCGTCTGCCGACGCTAAGTGTAACAAGAAAAGTATTAGATGAAGCCTTCCTTCATAATTGATGCTACCGCTATAGTTTCAACAAGTAACTATATATGTACGTGCAAGACATACTCGACCCCTCGTTTCACTATCAATGATCAGGTGCTCTTTACTCCACATGTCTTTAGGACATCAGTGTTTGGTACGTACCTTTGTCGTCGCAGAATACCGTTTTGCAAGTGCTACAAAATGACGGCGTATTAAGTAATTCATATAATTATATGAAAAGCCTATGTAATCCCGCCATACAGTATAGAGTATAGAACTGTATCAGTGTAGATGCTGTTCATAAAGGTAAGCATGAAATTATAATTTTCCTATAGGTGACCAAAGCAGAACACGCACCCTGTATCCCATGCATGAATTTATTGCCTAAAGAAACACCGCGCAGTATTAAGCTTTTGAAGTAGAAGTAGGAACTCTTTTGCTATTTAAAGCAAGATTAGCGCCTTAAATTATAACTTTCGCGTGAAATTGGCGGACGCTATGAGACAGTTGAAACATCACTTTATGTTGATAGCAAACCCAAACTTCCAGACAGCATTACTTATACTATTGGCAATTACTTGACTTGTTGAGTATAGGAAAGGAAAGAAAAAATGATCCGAGATGATAATATTTGTCTTCTCGGTACAAGCTCAAGAATTGCTGGGCAATTGCTGTTTATTAGAACATTGTTTTTGGTTTGTGAATAAGATTATTAATAAAATCCAATGAATAAAGACTTCTTCGACAACATAGCAACAAAATATGTTATGACGTCAGGCTCATCTAATGAAATTTATACGTGACTGTTATCCTCTGAGTAGGACAAAAATTCTTACTGAAAACTACTGTGCAATTTTGGGGTACAAGGAGGCAAGTGGGTAAATGGCAAACCGCAAAGTGCTGGAGGCCAATTAATGGTGATCAAATAGACCACTTCAAAAACCTCTGATAGCGATAAATTTATAGGTTCTGAAATTAGTTAGACTGCCATTTTTATGTTTTTATTTGTTTTAAAGATGAATTTTACGTGACCCTCACCAGTAGACCTCGATTCTATTTTACCACGCGCTGACTCGCTCTTTGACACTGACTTCTAAACGTATTGCTTGAATATATAGCTTAAATAGCGAATAAACCTGCCACAAAAATGTATTTGCCACGTATTCTATTGATATGAAGTAAGTGCCTTGCAGTTCACTCAGCATTATACTTTTCAGCCTTGAGAAATCTGTGCTTTCACAGATATTTGTACGAGTTTGCAGAAATTGCATCTTTCACGTACATATCTATAACTTTTGTTGTGCAGTTTAATTGGTAAAAATTGAACTGGTCAACAGATACATTTCTTGATTGGGATATCATGTCAGCAATTAAAGCAATCAATAAAATTTTCTCACGAAGTGTTGCCGGTCGAATGTGAAATACATGAAAAGATAATTCATTGGGTGGTTGTTACGAGCTATGCAAATTCGAAAATTTTCTTAAATTTCTCACAGGACAAGGATGAGATTTTGACTCATTCCTTTTCAAAAATGTATTAACAACAGCTGGAAATAGTTTAGTGTATATTTCATGAGTTCTTTGTCTTGCTTCTTTCATATGGCATTGAATAAGACACAATACTGCTGACCTGGGTACCTATAATGGAGTAGGAGGTCCCAATGCTTATTTGTTCCGCCTTTTATTTATTACCTTCGCAACTAAATACAAAATATGTGTCGACGTAGCCAACTTATGCGCGGAAGCCTGTTGTCGTGAGAAATAATGAGATGCTTTATGCTCTGGTTATATCATGAATATTGTATTTCCTTGTTCAGGCATTATTGGAACATTTCGCATGATTAGGAATCTGTGTACATAAGTACAATTCAGGTTGATGCGATTTTAAAAGTGGTTTTTGTGTCTACAAAGCTTTTGCCCTAAAATTGAGAATAACTAATCCGATAATACAACCAAAGCACGAGCAATGTAACACCCGACATCGTACATCTATTACAAGGTTGAAACTACTGCTATATAGTGCTTTTAAGGTTACTTTTTGTGCTCAAACGAAGTCATCTAATATCATTGACATATATCTAAAAAAATATATGTATCAGTATACGACAATATGTCACTGGTTGCCACAGTGTTCAATGCATGAATCCATGTGGAGCTAATTGGATGGAGCTTTTTTACACCTACTTTATACAGATTCCATTTATCGTCAGCCCTGCACATATCTTCAGCCGTAGCAAAGTAACGGTAAGTTACAGTTGTACAAAGGATGTGAAATCTGTTTCAAATACCCATAATTCAACAATGCCTCAAATCAACATAAGCAGGAAGACGTACTCAGGCGGACACACTAGCAATCATGGAATACATGATAACTCAATAAACGTGAATGCATATGGTGCCCTGGACCTCTGGCATGGAAAACGCCGACTCAACCATATGTTAAGCACCGTATGCATTCCTATTTATTGAGTTATATACTGTCATTACATGACTGCTAGTTTGTCTACGTGAGTAATTATATATGGAAATAGCGCTGGCGCGAAAAGCAGTGGGTTGCTGGTGGTGGTGAGAATTCGAGATCGACTTCCCAGATTGTTGACTTATTGCAGAATTTAGTGCAGTGGTTAAGTCGGCGTTTGTGCTGTGGGAGATCCTTGGCTGATGCCGGCTAGCACCGTATGCATTCATGTTTATTGAGTTATAATTTATTCCATGATTGCTAGTGTGACTGCCTGTGATAACGAAACGAAAAAAATAGGTTGCAGGTGTTGGTTGGAATCGACTAATTTATATAAGACCAAACACAATTATAAAATGGGAAAGCTGTGTTCAACTGTATGATACATGTACATGTATATATATGTTGTTAAATGTGCCTATAATTGTGTATTCTTCGGTCCGTTCTTGGGTGCAGGATCCACGTCTTGCCAGATACCGTTACACTCGGACTTTTCAAAGAACACCCACTGAGCTATTTGCACCGTTGCTAATAAACGACGTATTTGGTATGTAACTGTTTAAAGGGAAGATATTGCTTTGGGTGTTTATAGTCGTCCTTACCAAGTTAAAAATAAATGTTTCTTAAGGAGATACATATATGTATGTATCGCTTTGAAAGAGGATTAATCCTACTGGAAAGCATCAACAACTTTTCTCAAAGGTTGGAAACATTTAAGTGACCTGAATCTCACATTTTAAAAAATCCAGAGAGTACGACCAAATAATGCACTCTCGTACACCGTGACATATTAAGCCTTCTGATTGCAAGATGTCGTGAAAGACAATCTCTGTAAATATTAATACAGCTTCTCAATACCAATTGTCATCGATGTCATTACTGATTGAGTCCGAAACTGCAAATAGAAAACTGTTTCTCGCTCCCTGTTACCATCAAAAATATAGAAGGAGAAGGGAGATAGGTTGCTATCCGCTGGATCTGGCTCGTACTGTTGGGGGTATAGTACGTCCCCTAGACACATTTTCAGACCTTTCCAAGAAAAAAAGACTAGAAATTTCGAAAATCTATCTAACCATCTACAGTACATCGGATGTGATACAAAAATGTAAGGATAAATAGCGCTGTTCCACAAGCCGATTGGTTCTAAAATAATGATGACGTAATCCGTAATCAGTGACCGTATAAAGATTAGTCATAATTTAATAGATTTGATCTGATAAAGGGCGCCAATGGGCGTAGTAATTATTTTGCCTAAATGTGACAGAGGTCTTCCTTTTGGTTGTTGCACGCTGTGTCTGCACCCTGTTGTTGTTGTTGCTGTACTTGAATGCCTCTGTTTTAAAAGTGATTTTGTCGTCTCGTATCGTTCTCTGCTATTTTGTTTATTTGTTATGTTTGTTGTTCTGTTAGTAAAAGTGAGAACTGTTCACTTGTTTCGTGATAGTTTGTACTTTCGTATTGGAAGTGTCTTTGGGCACCATTGATTACTTGTTTTTATTTGTACGGTTATTTTACTAATAGACGTAAATATTATTATTTTATACTGTTTATGTTTCTTC
>JAAAKL020017238.1:0-10688 GCA_010016065.2 Carybdea cf. marsupialis auct. non (Linnaeus, 1758) | reverse complement strand
AGGACTGTAGTATGATATTTGTAGTCAGTACGTGGACAGCACAAGAGCACGTGTTTACGTGGATCAGATTTAAGTTTGGTAACAACCAGATTTATTGTAGAGATAATTCCACTTATAGCGCTCAACCAGACTTGTTTTATAAGATATCTACTCACAAGGCGAGTTCGTCTGTCATAAACCTAGGCACTGACAGAATCCGCTAGTAGCTGGATTGCCTATCATAGCAATCGTATCCTCGTGAACATTGTTATTGTACACTCGGATTGATTGTAATATGCATAAAACACTAAATTACTTCCTTCAACAAATAAGGAGGAAATTTCACTCGGCAATATTAATAATGGTTATAAATCTTACCTTCGTCATGTGTCTCTACACCAAATATTCTTCCAAGATCTCGTTTTTTCATTGATTTGTGAATTTGGTTTAACTGTATCGAACAAAACAAATAGTCACATGTTCAAAAAAGGACATTCTATTTTTCCATATCTCGTTTGTTTAATATTTTCCTACTGATAAATAAGAGGAGGGTGAGCAACTTTTAGGACCTTTGGAAAAGCCTCTAATTTCAAAAGATACCGTATTGGGAATATTCTCAAGCGAAGCCGGAAATATAACAAACAGCGAAAATTTTCTCAAGTAAACAAATCTCAGACATTAATTTGCAAATGTTTCAGAAGAAAATCCTTTACAATCTTTTCCCGTAGCTACAACGTTCCCTTCTGAAACTCCTTAATTAGAAATTCAACTTGTTTCTATCTTAAATCCCCATACCTTACAACTACTCTTGTAACTCTACCACTACTACTAGTACTACTACTACTACTACTACTAATTCTACTACTACTACTACTACTACTACTACTACTACTACTACTGCTACTATTACTACTACTACTACTACTACTACTACTACTACTACTGCTACTATTACTACTACTACTACTACTACTACTACTATTACTGCTACTAATACTACTAATACTAATACTAATACTACTGCTATTACTACTACTACTACTACTACTACTACTACTACTACTACTACTAATACTAATACTACTAATACTACTTATGCCAATGCAGTTATGATTTCTATTTAGTATCTGTTAAAAACTGATAAACAAAACTATTATTTCTGCTACTGCTGCTAGCACTGTTACTACTATCACTACAGCTTTAATTATTTACATTCCATTTGTACTTCTACTAATGCTTTAACCAACACCACTACCACTTCTGTTGCTGCTGATGTTTGTGGTCATTTCTTCGATTGCTACTGTGACCCCTTTTATATTTGTTTGTTACTGAATGCTGGTTGAAATTGAAGCCCGATGAGCAAATAACGTCCGGAAATAGTTCTAAAACTTTCTTGAAAACACATAGATGTCTCCTTGACACCATATACGCTTTGTATCCTAGCTAGAACTTTGTCAAAGTTCAAGTGGAGCAGAGAAATCACATCATAGATCTGCAGTAAATATCATTGTTGGGCTCGGTCAGAATTTTACGTAATGCACTCTATTTATGGAAAGTCTTGTGGGTAGTGAGCCTTAAGTGCGAGAAAATACCACTGCAAAGACAATACGCGACAAATAAATACGACCAAATACAAATAAAAAGCAAATAAATATATAGTAATGACAATTTACAAGGAAGTTGATAGATGGGGAGACGGGTTATGAAGGTTGCCAACATATGCATGAAGATAGACCGGATTGAAAGTGTGCTGCATAAACAATTGTAAGGATGGATCCAAGGAGAGTATCCCGTCCGATTCAAAGTGAAGTTGCAACTATGAAACTAAATATTGATGATTCTCAGTACAGTCTAGCTAACCCACTTAGGACTTCATCTTTGACACTGCACTACCCGTTCCCTTTTTATACAAACACGGCAAACATATTCTGTTGCGGCTAGGATTTGATATTTGTTATTAAATTTGTCTGAAACAGGTGTATTTCAAAACAGGGTAGTTTAAAAGAGGCCTTAAAATTTTAAAGCAAAAATTGTAGTAGGGAAAGTAGGGCAAGCATTTTGAAGACATCATTTCTCCTTTACGGCGTAATAATAGCTAAGTACAAAAATCTATGAAATGATGATTAAGTGATTTTGCTTACCTGACTTTTTCCTAAAGCAGCAAATGCTTTCCATGTTGGAAGCCAGCATGCAATAAATAAAATACAAGAGCATCCTGTCGACAGCCGTAGAGTCATCGGCAAAGCTGCAAAATGGAATGGTAATGATCAAAGAAGGCTTTATCTTGTTGTCCAGCATCAACGCAATTTTTACTACAATCTATCACTTAAAATTGCTGCATTACAACCCTGGGAAGGTAATAGGTGATGACAATACTACAAGAAATGCAAAATTAATATTGGTTTATAACCTTGTTGTTGCAAACCCAATTTTTGAAAATGCACAATATTAACCCAGATCGGTCCTGGTTGCAAGAACGGGTCAGTTCACAACTACGGGTCAACTCTTTTGCGACCTTTAATGAAATCCTTTACAGCGCGCCTCTTGTCTAATTTGGAGAAGTGGAAATGATTGCATGTCCCTCGTAGCAAGAAATATGTGTCCTTCAACTGTGAATAGACAGCCTTGATAGACATTTAAACGGGGGCTGTTATTAACTACACGCCATCTTGTCAAGCTATGTATCGCTCCTTGAAGTAAATCGGAGCCAGATCTTGCATTAAATTCATACGGAAAAGTAACAATACGTTGGAGCACTTGTATTATATCTAAACTGTTATATGATTAAGATCCCCAATTTGAAATAATATATACATCTCTATTACCTTGCAGTCGGTTACCTAACGACAGTTTCAATACATGCTTCAATGAACAGAGTAGTTTCGGACGAATATCGAAGTGGACACAGACAAAGCCTTTGCATCCCCCTGTTGTTTAATTCGGATATCTAATGATTTTAATTTTTATATTTCAATTGTGCTTGGTATTATAAAAATAAATAAAATACCTGAAATAACTTACCTTTCATTTGTTGATTTGTTTTCGTCCGGGAACTATTACTCAATAATCAATTCCTTTAATTTATGCATTCGTTTTAGCTCTAATGTTTTACATAATGGTCGGTCTTCACTGATACTAAGGTTTTTCCATGGCTGCCATTTGATTTAGGGTCTTTAAATTGTCCATAGGAAAATCTTTTTCGTTAACAAATACGAACGAATGCTGGAAACTTAATGAAGTTTTTTTTACTTAGCCTGGAACGATAGCTTTAGCCACACACTTGACTTCCTTCCATTGATCATCGCACAAACCCAATGGTGCCAATCGATGTTACCTGGAGCGTTGTTATTTATCATGAGTTCTGTTTCCAGTGTTAACTTCCATGCAGGGATATCAATCTATTTTCAACTAAAGCAAATCCAATGCAAGGTGATATTTTCACTTCATTTCATTACTTTGTAAGTAATTCAAGCGATCTTGATGAGTTTTCAAACCCTGTCCGGCGCAAACTGAGGAACTGATCGCCATGACTTATAGAGGAAAGCATCTGGGGCAAGAGAGGGCAACCATTGAATACCAGTAAACCAATGTATGGATTCACTGGCCAGGCCATGGTCTACTCATCGGAGCATACAGCTGATAAAAGTAATTAGCGAGAGTACAATATTGGCCTTCAACATGAATCTGAGTCAAGCGCCAGTGGATCAGTACCGTGACATTTGCTCAGTGACCATGAATCGATTGTTGACAGTCGACTGTAAACAAATTGATGCGCCTAGCTTAGAATGAGCCGAAGTGTTTACATTGAAACTGTAACAATACTTTGTAACACTTACTAATTTTCAGAGACTATAATAGTTGAACAGATTATAATAAACAAGGGTGTAAAGATCATTGGGGTTAACAGGAGAATGGTGTTTCAAAGCGTTAAGTCAGAGATAAAATTAAATCGAATTTTCGATAAAGAAGTAAAGGTGAATACCTACTCAAGGTTGAATATTGTTGAGCTGCCGATAGGGACAATTTCGAGGTACAAAAACCTAAAAGGGGAGAGTTGTACATCACCTTATACCGTGGCTTTCTGATAACATTATATTAAAGTGTCACCGTATTTTGAGTTACTACTGGTCCTGATATTAAAAATGCGAATTTCACACGAGAAAGTAAAGAATCCAATAAATTAAAATGATCTCTTCCTTATTTTCAGTACAAGCACGGTCATCATAGTAATTGGATAAGACCAATTCACCAAGGTTATGCAGGAAAATGATGGATTTTGAACTTATCGACCCCCTTTGTTTGAAACTTCCCTATGTCCGTGACTTTCCCCTACCTTGAACATTCACCGTTTCTACTCAAGATGACAATGATTATTTATCTCTCAAACATATTACTATTATTGCAAAGGTACTAAACATAAAAGAAAACTTTATTTTAACTAAAGCGAAGGGGAAAATTTTATAATTTGACACCGTTTACATTCATCAAAGAAACAATTTCTTCTGAATAAATACGGCAGGAAAATATTTCCGCGAAAAACAAAGAAGGCATTCAAATTTTGTTATCAGAAACGTTTTTTGTCATAAAAACCTACAAAGTCGAATGTCCGCCCTGCAGTACCCCTTAGTATGTTTATGTTTATCTGAGCTCACCGACACACCCCACCCGGCTAACAGGGAAGTCCTTCATGAATAAGACATAATTTACAATATGTACTTTTAATCGACTAGACTGCAGCTACAGAAAATACACATGGCAAGAGAGGCCTAGGACGGGTTGATTTACCATAACAAAAAGTAGATGGGATCCACCATTATAGGTGTACTGTAGTGAAAGACAGACAGTCAACGAGAAACGAGGGTTAAAATGGCGTGCCACTTTTTTGTCTAGTGTTCTGCATTTGTGATAGCTAAGAAGAAAAAAGAAAAAGAAGAAACTGAGGAAATAGAAGAGGAAGAAAAACGCAGATGAAAACGATGACGTTAAGGCAATATAAAAAGATTAAGGAGGATTAGCAGGAGGACGCGGAAAAGAGTCCAAAAATCATATTTACATTGGGCCTAAATCGAAGCGATTTTTGAACTCAAGTCTTTCAATGCCGCGTGTGCCACCCTCAAATTCGTTAGATCTAAAATTTTCAATCAATTTTCAAGATACCTTGTAATGACTTTCCTGCGCCTCTGTCATTCTTAATTATTAACGTTTCGTCATTTCTCCCGTCTTTTGTTACTCGTAAGTCTTTGTACCCTTACATTTGCCTTGTTGCCCCGTCTCCACACCATATTATGTTTTTATGAAGTTATTGTACTGCACCTTTGCCAGAGTGTGAGAATGAAAATTGGCTCTCTCTTAATAACATATGCATTTTTTTAAACTAAAAGACAGTATTTTTACGAAAAACTTCAGCTAAGAGAAGGGGATGCATACCAATATTTCCAATCATTTTTCACGAGCTAAAAAGAATAATAATAATTTGATAACTTTCCCCTGAAACACGTAATTTTATACCCTTTCACTTAAGTTCATGAGGTTAACACCTTTATTAAGTGTCCATTATGGAAACAACGTCAATAAGAACCTTTTAATCCTGGCCCTGAAACCTGAAACTATCTTTTGCTTCTTGAATATATAATTGCATGTAGACTATTGCATAGATAAAGAACATTTCTTTTATATTTAAGTCTTTCTGTAGACTTTTAAATGTAATGTCACCTACTTTAATTGCATTTTTATCTCGAGTTTGTTTGTAGGCATGTTTCTAGATAGATAGTTTGGGTTTTTTTTATAGTTGCAACTGATTTTATTTTGTATGATGGCGAAGGATATACATACATACATAAATAAATACATATATACATACATTCATATATACAATATACATTCTTGCTTATTGAGAGACTAGATGTAGATATATGTATATATTTTAATAAAATTTACCATGCATGTCATTCCTATTCTCAATGATGGCTTTTCACATGAGCTCTTACTACCTTACACTAAAATATGCACTTGTTGCCATGGTATCCAATTCAAATCAATCTTCACACTCCCTGTTAGTATGCATTAATAAACATTTTTAGGTATTAGTTTGATATCCTTCCAAACGAGTTTATGGTAGAAAATTCAATGAATTTGTAGCACTCACAACGTGTCAATGGAAGTATCAGGATCAGAATATTTATTATGCTTTACATTTTGTTCTTTTTTTTAGCTGGTGACACAGATCGCTCTAAAACTAAGGGGAGCGGTTGACGGACGATGGAAATAATGGGAAGGGGGGGAGACATTCCGCAGAATTGTCTTTAGCTTTATGTTCAATATTGCCTCTTTTCTCTTGCTTCAAACAAACTGCATATATATTTTAATGTCGTTTTAACGCAGTTTTAGTCTCTTTTGGTCTATTTGATATTGTGACTGAAGTGGAGATAAGCAGAGAGGAGCTTTTATGCAAATGACAGATTTATTTAGGGGCTTGTTTAAGAGGGGCTTATGGAGGGGATTCTTACGAACGTGTGTTATTTGAGAAGTACAAAATCGATTAAAGTTTATCTATTTAGTTTTTTCCTCATTAAAAATTGGAAACTTTTCAACTAAGAAAAATTAAGGGTTATAGCCTTCCTCAAGCCCTTAGTCTTTGTGGGCTGTACAAAAGAAATTGAAAAGAATTGAGAAAATGAAGTTAAGTTCATATACTCCTAATCATGCATATTGTTTACAATTAATCACAATATAAATACTGCGTGACTCATTGATTTTAACACCCTTTAACCTTTAAAACATATTTCCTATATTCAGAAATGGCAAAATGGCAAAATGTTTTATCTGGAAATTGAAAATTCTGTCAAATTTTCAGGCCTCTCCCCCCGTGACTTCCACCAGTTTAAGCAAAAAAGGCACACAAATATACTTGACCAATCATTCTTACAGTCTGTTCCAATAGGTAGTATGAAATTTACGGTGTCTTCTGCCTCAAAATAAGACTTTATTTGAAGCGATATTTCTATTTGAAATACTTGACAACTGTGTCAACATCTCCGTTGTAATGAAAATTCTTATTCAAGACTTGCCAGGAATACTTTCTGTCCTCGATGGACGATAATTTCGTCTCACTAATCTTGCATGCTTCAAATTTATTATCGTTTTATAAATTCACCATTTACCCCTCAAACGGCAACTTCAATCTCCTTGAATAAAGATTTTATGAGATAAAGCTACTCGAAGAGGAAATCTGTACAATAACACAAAGCAAGACTGACAACATAGGTAAACAAACTCGGTCATGTAAACACCGGTTAATTGTATATAGGAGTATTGTTTAAAGTCTATCACTGTAAAATTTGATTATCATTTATCATGGAGTTCTAATTAAAGATCATAATATGTAATAAAAGCGTCTACAAAACGAGACGAACGTTTCATATGCTCCAAAACGGAGTGTTATAGCGACGAAAAAAATATTTCATCTCGACTTATCCTATCTGGAGATCTCTCATTCCGTCGAGTGTTGCAATTGTATCTTCATAAGAAAGTAATTTATGATCATAACTTAATTAATAAAGTTTGCAAACGACCAAACAATAACACCTACACACCTTTGGAGGACTCTAGATGCTAAAGAAAATCCCATCTTCTGCAGCCTGGCGAGACTTTAATTACCAGTTTCAAAGGTCCGCCATGTTTGAAACTCTGAATGGAAATGTTTGCGAGTTGTTATCGCTTGTACAAATAGAATGAAGCACGAGATTTACAACAGCGCATGATTTCGATTAAAAAAGCGTGCGTTTCGAATCCCATCACGTGCAAACATTTATCTAAACTCGCTTTAACTCGGCATGAGCCTCACTTTCACTTTTCTAATAAGAAAAATTGACTGTACATGTAAACAAATGTTAAAGAGTTACTTTAAAATTGAAGCTGGGAAGGACTCTCTAAAATTGCAATCTTGAAGTATGTTGTCATGTCCACGTAGACCACTTGAGTGGAGAATACGAGCATATAGAAACCTTCTACCTGCAACAAAAATGTACCCGGCCCCGGGCAAATTTCCTAAAAAAATGGCGGCTGATTTTCAAAGTTTTATTCTTTTTCTCAAGACTTTGATAACAATGAGGATGGATATAATTTGCTTTAAATTGTTTATTCATATGAACAAAAGCAGTCTACTGCTAAATAAGGAAAGGAAAGCGGGAAACTGCTGGTTCTATCATTTCCTACAGTGGTAAATCATCTCAACCATCGTCCTTATTCTTATATTTTGAATATTGAATAATGACACAGAGGTGAGCATTTGTAGGCCTCCATTTTAGAAAATCTATGAAAAATACAACTGAACCAAAAACTTAAAACTTCAAACAACTGTCAATTCTCATGAAATCTTTTCCTATTCATGTCATTCTATAGTTCCCTTCCTTGCAGTTAGGAAGACTATTTTGTTTGCATCTAGTGTATAGCTAGTCACAATTCTCAATATTTTAAACCTATACTTGCACTGTACATGCTCTTATCCTTTCTTGTCTTTTGAAAAGACAGCAACGTTGAAATTTCAACAAAAACGGTCAATATCAGACTATTTTCTGATATTATCACCAGCACTACCATTTGAAAAATTATGACGTCCTAGAAAAATGGAGGCCCTTTTGAAAAATGATTATTCGTCACTAGGCCTCAATTCGAAAGATCTTATCAACATTTCTCAAGTTTAAGTTGTTGACGTGGGGACCTCCCCTCCCTGCCCCCAGGCTTAACAAGATTGAGTCACCCTCAGAACAAATTTTGCAAAATTCCAATCATAAATAGCCTCTTCATTAGTTGTGCATTAAAAATAGAAGGGTTCCGATGCTAATATTTGCAGGTGATGCCATATTTAACATAAAATTGGTACATAATATGTTCATGTTGTACATGGAATCCTCTAAAATGCTTTTGTTATTAAAAGACCATGCAACAAGAAATTAGTCTCTCACAAACTACGTATTGAAGTCATGGTAATCAATCGAATATTTGTGCCAAATGATCTAATTCATCGTTCTTTGCAACAACTAATACAAGATGATAAGTGCGCGGCATGTTTAAAAAACCTGCCAATACTATCCTATGTGCTATCATGAATGCCCTAAAATGTGTTTTTGTCAACAAAAGAAAACGTAAAAAGACATTGGTCTCCACAGACATGTCTTAAAATCATGGTGACCAAATATATTTTTAAAAAGTTATCAATCACTACTTTCCCGAATTAAACTAAGGAGGGTGAGGAATTGCTTCTTTTTTTTTATTCTTCCAACAGTATGATTGGCCAGCCTTGTTTATTTGCACTGTTTGTTAAATCAGTCTGTCTCGAATGTGCTTCCGCGGTCTTCATTTATTTACACATTAAGATCAATGCGCCAAGAAGTTGAAAAACATAAGATTAACTTTTACCTTATTGCATAATAGTCTATTTTAAAAAAACTGCAAGCGAAAAAGTAGTTTAGATCGTCAACGCATTTAGTGCACACGACTAGCTATGATCTAAGCTAAGATATCGAAGGCCTGCGTGTCAGAGTAAACTGATATCTGTCATAAAAGCGCTGGCTGTGACAACAAATGGAAGTCAAAATACATCCATCTGGCTTTAATATATAATAAGGGTGCAAGTAAGTTATTTCAGTTTCCAAAGTCCAAGGGCATAAAATTGCGAATACCTTTTCGGTGGGGCTTAAAAGCCACCCCCCCCCCTGAGGAGAGAAGGGTTACCGGAATCAGAGAACAAACACTATGAGTAGTTGGTATCCTGTATTTCGTGATTGTACGTTCACTATCCCTAAATTTCTGGCAAGCGGGTTATAGGTAATCAAATATGTAAAAGCAAAAGATCAGGAACCTGCGAGGTTTTAAGATGGGCACGGTTGAAACTTCATATTAAGGGAGACCAAACTGGGAAAGAATTTTTTAAGGGCAGGGGGCAGATTATTATATATTATGGTATTCAAAGCCATGTACTCATTTGACCCATATTCAGAGGGGGGCAGTGGGGGCAAGCATCATGAAGAAGAACGGGTTGGGTTCACTGCCCCCCTCCCCCGCTACGCCATAGTTTAACAGCCAATATCAACAGAGGAAACACCTGTAAAGACAGGTTAAGTCAAGAAAAAACTACTTTTGGATAAGATTGCAACTGGAGAGAATAACACATACAAAAAAATACCAACAAAAAAAGACCTCTTACGATTTTCGCATCAAGAAAACAAGGCACCATCATGGAAGGCATTAACATCATCGTGCACCAAAAAAAAAAGATGAACAAGTGAAAACTGAAAGTTTCAAATGAAAATAGGAATCAAAATCAGAACGAGTTAATAGGAAATAGCAACATGGAAGGGAACAAGGTGCGGGGATGTAAGCATAGATATCAAAAGGGCAAGAAATACACCACTACAACAATAACACGCCTAAAACAAAAGAAAAAGCAAGCGATCCTTTTTAAGAAAGGCTTTGAGCACGAAAGAAGAAACGGATAACATAATGCTGATGTTGCGAAACCGATATACAACAAGGGAAACCACTAGTACGGACGCTTTAGGCAAAACAGGTACAAAGTAAATCAAGCAAAACTGGCACAAAATAGACTAAGAAAAACAGGCACAAAATAGACCGAGAAAAACAGGCACAAAACAGACCAATCAAAAACAGACACAAATAGACCAAGAAAAACAGGCACAAAACAGACCAAT
>JAAAKL020017237.1:0-10688 GCA_010016065.2 Carybdea cf. marsupialis auct. non (Linnaeus, 1758) | reverse complement strand
AAAAAATCTGAATCGTGAATTTATGGACTTCGGAAAAAAATCGATTTAAATCAAAAAAATCTGAGTTAAATAAAAAAAATCAGATTTTTTTTATTTTTTAAAAAAATCACTGATTTCGCCAACCCTGGTTTGTTTATATATAAGCAGTCATGAACCACATAGTATAGAACTCATTAAACATGAAGTGCCTATGGCGCCGGCCCGGATCGAACGCAGGATCTGCCACACAGAAAACGAAGACTTTATCATTCCACTAAATAGTGCAAAAGTAAGTCGACAATCCGGGAAGTCGATCCCGAATTCTCACCACCACCAGCAACCTTTTTTTTGTTTCGCTCTTAGCTTCATCAGTGCCATTTCGTTGATATAAGTACTAAGGCAGACACACAAGTAGTCATGAACCACATAGTATAGAACGCATGAAACATAAAGTGCTTATGGCACTGGCCCGGATCGAACCCAGGATCCCCCACACCGAAAACGAAGCCTTCACCATTGCACTGAATAGTACAATAGTAAAGTTGACAATCCGGGAAGTCGATCAGGATATCTCACCACTACCAGCAACCTTTTTTGTTTCGCTTTTAGCTTCATCAGTGCCATTTCATTGATGTAAGTACTCAGGTAGACACACAAGCTGTCATGAACTACATAGAATAGAACTCATTAAACATGAAGTGCTGACGGCGCTGGCCCGGATCGAACCTAGGATCCCCCACACCGAAAACGAAGACTTTACCATTGCACTGAATAGTGCAATAGTAAAGTTGACAACCCGGGTAGTCGATCCCGAATTCTCACCACCACCAGCAACCTTTTTTTGTTTCGCTTTTAGCTTCATCAGTGCCATTTCATTGATATAAGTACTCAGGTAGACGCACAAGCTGTCATGAACTACATAGTATAGAACTCATTAAACATGAAGTGCTTATGGCGCTGGCCCGGATCGAACCCAGGATCCCCCACACCGAAAACGAAGCCTTCACCATTACACTGAATAGTGTTGTATTAGTGAGATAGCTTCGCTGCCAACGTGAGGGTTGTAGATGGAATTTGAGTCATTTTACTATTTAGAAGACCTGTGAAACATAGTAATGTTTGTGAGAATTTATGAAAAGAAAAGTTTTGTGAGCCACTAAACCACTGTTCTTATTTTTTATTTTTCTTGAAATTGTTTAGAGACAGAGAAACACTCTACATCACATAGGAAACATTCCGGATCTTCAAAGTTTGATTTTATCAATCAGTCAGGTACGAATTGACTTCCAAGTTTTGTAATCATTTGTTAAGACAGTTGTATGTATTATTGCGACGAGGAAGTTCTTTTCATGTTGTTATATTATTATTTGGCTATGGTTAACAATCCTTCCAGATATACGCTGCATTGGGGGGGGGCAAGGGCGGAGGTCCGAACACTACCGCTATTTGGCCAACTTTCATTCGGGGAGGGGGTTGGAGAGTTTCTTAAAATCTGTCTATTGCAGATGTGGAAGCCCATGCCAACCAGGAATTTTGCATTTACTTTGAATGTTATATCTCTAATGTTTGATTGGCCTTCACGTGCCTGTACCTACCATTGAATAGCCATTTGATCAGTGAAACATTTCCAGTTGACATATTATTCGAAGTGTTAAAAGTGTCTAGAGTTCTTTATCGTCCAATCAGTGCACCGGATGGAAATGCTTTCAGTGCCCACAACTCGATGAGCGTGTAATGCACCCAATGAGCGGCCTGTTCCTTATTAACTTTTTCCTTCATGCGCCAGGATTTATGATCTTCGTTTTTTTCGTGAATATCAGGACGCTTAAGGTCGTCTTGGCTACCCCTTATTACTCCAGCAAACTCTTTAATGTTCATTGCAGTGTCGGTTGAAACTCTTCTCATTCTTAAGATACCATAAACTGCATCTTTCATGTGTGGTCCAATGACCACTCGGCACAGCAAAAATGAGCTGCATGGCATTAGCAACATCACCCTATTTGTAAGACATTCACTGTCGCTCTCCCTCCCCTCATTTCTTTGTGGAAAATTTCTTCAATAAATTGACATAAAGGTCGGCTTACAATCCCTCTTTACTAGTATACCCTTCCGAAAAACTTTCAGCCACCGTTGCTTTTCTTTCTTCTAGCAACCACATCACATGTGCAGAATATAGATTGTGGCCTCCAATCTGCAAAAGAAGGAAGCGATAAAAGTAAGCTTGATCGATATAATGCATTGCTTTCGACTGTGACTGCCATATTACATTGCCTTATATTGTTATAATACGTACGCCGGCATCCAGCAATCAATAAGGAATGTTTACACTAGACAGTCCCTTGGGATGCTTAGGGGATGTTTGCATGGAGTTGTTGTATTATTTTCAGTCCTATCTTGACCATCTTTTCGTATATCAGATTGACATAGATATACGAAAATTAATGGGTTTTTTCTTGTACAAGTAGCAGTAATGGCATCTTTGCGGGGACAGTCACTCTACTCAACTAATCTTTGGTGTCTCACTTACCGTACCAAGAGAGAACAGCAGAAACATTTTTGTAATGAACAGATACCAATGAAGACGTTGCGTCTAGAGAAACCATCATCAGTTTCTTTACAGTGTTTGCGATGCGCAAAAATACCTTAACAAGTATGTAACGTATGTATTTTAACTATACATTTAATAAATCCAACAGTTTTATTAATATATTTATACCCCGGAGAAAAAGTTTTAAATAAAACTTCTAAACGGGAAAATAATTCGGCGTATTTTCATTCGGACTGATGCTTGTCTTTATTTTCAACTTTTATTGTTGTCTCAAACTAATTCGAAGTGGTACTTTTATTTTAGCTTGAAGTGCAGCCCACATTGTTGCTATGGTTTGTACGCCGCATAAGATTTTCACTTTAAATTTGATAAAACTGCTGTTTGTTTTAAACTAGTACTGAGTTGTTTCCAAACAAAATACGTCCCGCGTAAAGGAGAGTTTTGCAATGCTGTGTTTTAAATATTTCTGTCATTTATGCTTCCATATCATTTTGATGACCAGTCATGGTATTCTCGTATTCCTTAGATTGTCAAAACTAGATGCACGATGGCTGTTTGTTATTCTAAGACCCCGTTCTGGTAGTTTGTTGATTTTGGTGCTACGTTTACTCTGGAGCAACATTGATGCACCAACTGACAATTGACAGCTGGTAAATGCTGTCACAAAAATCTTTGAATTAAATTTATTAAGAAACTGCGCAATACATGAATTGACGTACTATTTATTACTGAAAAATCTCAATAATGTGTTTCTCAAAAGTAAACTTGCTGTCTATTACTACCCCTAGTAACTTTAATCAGGACAGTGCTATTACCTTTGTCTGCCAAAGATCAATAAATATCATGTGTAATTACGTCAAGTACCGGATTCACATAGTCTAGCTGAAAACCTTTTAATCGTACGTATTTACGAAGAGCCTTACGCAGCAACTCGTTTTTCCTGGAAACACAGAAAAATAACCTCTTTACAACTCTAGTTAACTAAACTCGTGACATTTGCTCGAAAGTTTGTCATAACAGTTTTCCACCTTTACTCTTGATTTGACCAGTGTCTGGCAAAAACTTTTATTGATTATGAATCCGTTACTCCACACCACTTTTAAGGTTTGTACGACAAGTAAAATTTTCCATAACCTTTATTTTTCTATAGCCTCAGACAGTTATCAGCTGTTCCCTCGTTAGAGCCATGTCTTTTTCTAAACTTACAATTCATCTGCTTTCTAAGACTACTTCACTTACTACTGCTTTAAATATTACGGGCTGTCTTTGTTCAAGATCGTGGAGAGCGGCAAGTTAATTCGACTCTACTGATGGGAGGCCCACCAAAAGTAAAGAAGACAAAAAAGGTAAAGAGGTTTGGACAAAGAAGTGGAAGTGATTTGAGCAGGTAACGCCCCAATTAATATTTTCCTTTATTCATTTCTCATCTTTGGATGACAATTTTCCTCTTTGATTGTTGAACTTTCGTTCTGTCTATATTTCACATTTTTAATCCACTTTCAATTTCTATTTTAATCCATGATTTTCTGGGTTTTTTCTTTATTTACACACTGTCTTCCTCTCACTTAATTCTTTTCTCTGTCTATTCATCATGGCAGCCCCCATTATTTAGCATAGCTGACAACAGGCTTATGACAAAAATTGTCAAGTTGCATACATTGACTTACTTGACTTACATGAGTTTTTTGGGAATTCCCTATGAGATCTTCGCGTACTTCTTTTGCACAAACGTCCTTTACCCATATCTTTTTCTTGCTTGTGTTCATGTTTTAAGGGAGGTAACCCGGCGTCCTCTCGTAGCTTGTTAATCCATCGCTGTGGAGGTCTTTCAGGGGGTCGTCTACCTGGGAATCCATCTTTTTATGCACGGTATAAATAACTACCCCCACTCTCCTTTCGACGTGGCCAAACCAGTTCATACTTCATTTCTGAATGAGCTCAAGTAATTTGTCACATGTTTGTCAACTTGCTTCAAATTGCTATCTTGCGTCGAAAGAAGAGGAAAATGGGTGGAGTGGAGGTGTGGAGTGGAGGTAACATATAAGTTGAACTTGCATTTTGTACTGTGGCCCAAGACCTTCAAGGATGTATAAAATAATATCATGGAACTGACTTCTTATGTGAACTAAACTAATATTGTATCAAACACGTGAAAGTAACATATTGATATTGTCTTATCATCAAAATAAATTGATACGTACCTCCCCCTTCCCGTTACGCCGCATAATCTACGCTCATTATAGCTTTGGGTGGAACCCCCATTTAATAAGATTAATGCTTTCAACCTACAGTCTTACGATAGGAAGGTGCGTGCCTGAACAGTCATGTAACTTTTTTAGTGTTGGCAAAGTGTTTAAACTGTGGCTACGTCACAGCCCAAATGACTCTTTTTCCAAGAAGCCTGCATTTTGGAGCACGTTTGAAATATAAATATATAACCCTATATATGTTAACCCTATTAGCGTAGGGTGGTTGATACCCTTAACCTATTTGTGAGGAGGCGGTGTATTTTCCTCTCACTTCACTTAACGCCGAAAGGGCATTTTGTGGTATTTTAGAGGTGTGACGGGATTTCGTACCAAAATTAATACATTTCGTTTGTTATTTAAACTAAAACTGTAATAAAACCTCAAAATTTGGACCTGTCGTACAGAAGTTGCCCTAGTTGTACTCCCCTTCTCATTTCTCTTTTTAATGATATACACCACAGCCTTAAGACAAGTTTGGAAATTTCGAAAAAAAAATTTGCTCAGTGCAGCTACGATGTCATAATTCGGTCACGTGACCAAAATTACATCAGTAAATAGATTTTTTAAAAAGTCAGATACATTTTAGGCTCATCTGTAAAATTTTTGGTTTGGGATGTTATCTTCCACTTGAAATCGCAGTATAGGTCGAGGACGGATTTACGCTTCGAAGTGAGTACGTCTGACAATTTGGGTTGGCATATGCCTTGCCTTGAATCCATAGATAGACTTCTGTAAATGGAACTGTGCAAAGCAAGAGGTGTAGATTATCAATAGCACTACTTGCAGTCTTTAACACATATAATAAACAGTTTTAGAATAAGAGATACAATTCGTTTCCCACTTGCTGATGTTGTGCCTCGTATTCTTTTTGTGTTTGTAGCGGACCTTCAAGCTCAAATGAAAGACGATCTAGTATCACAAGTGATAGTAAGAACAAGCTACTTTGATAATTAAAGTATTATGTCCGAGACCTTGTGTAAATAAGATGATTTTTGCCCATTCCTCACACTATTCAATGTTCTGTTGTTGGGAATCTGAATCTGAATGGCAGTTACCTAGTGATGAAGATCTAAAATTGGAGCAATCGGTGGCATTTGTTCTTGCCTGTATCCCCATTATCTCCGTCGGCACGATCTGGTATTACCTTTTTGTAAGCTCGACTGTTGGAGGCAACTGTATGATTTTTCCCCTCAGCTTCTAGGTATGACACTGTGTCTAGAACGTCCTGTCGAGCCGTCTACCTATTGTAACTGTTAATAGCTATTGTGCAAACTCAGACTTCAATAGCTAATAAACCTTTGCAGTACCAGTTCTGAGTGCTTTGCTAAGAATTCAGATGAGACCCTCTCAAAAGTTAGAGGGAACGGATTTTGTTACCTTACTCTTAAATTACGGCATGCGACCTAAATTGAAAACATTGACGTTTGTATTTTTCTTGTAGATTCTGATAATTCTTCACTCATATCAGATAGTTCGGATTTAACAGGGCGCAGCTCGTCACCCAACCCCATGAGTGAACAGTCTATATCTGATATCAGCAGGACACCACCAACTTACACATCAAAAATAGAAACTGATAAATTTGAGACTAACTCTTCTTGCAATGAGATGTCAACGGGAGTTGTAGTTTCTGAAACAAAGAAATTAACATTGGGTGATGAAGTTTTGTCTGAAAACATAACACCCGAAACAGATAAATTAACTTCAAACGATGAAGTACTGATTGAAAAGTTAGCATTGGAAACTAAAAAACTCACATTGTATGAGGAGGGAACGTGCGAGAGTGTACTTCGTAAAACAAGCATATCGAATGAAACAGACTTTTCTGAAATGTCAGAAATAACTTCAAATAATAAAAATGCCGTGGATAGGAACATCGTTCAAGATGCGGAAACGGATCGCAACGTGGACAACGGTGGCACAGTTCGTCGCAAGTACGATGATATGGAGGGGAACGATCGCCAAGATTCTACAGGGAATAGTGGATCATCCCAAATTCGAGAATTTGAGACAAAGTCGAGTAACACTTCGTTCGAACCATCAAGTATTGGGCCTGATACTTGTACTGATGATGCCACGGGTGCTAGTATTTATTCTGATAGATCTGAAGTGGTAGGGAAGTCTCTCTTCGATTCATGTGTATTATCATCCACGAATGCACCCACGGATAGTAACTGTTATACAGACATGGATTCGAAAATGAAATCAGATAATAATCATATGCTTGCAGGATTGGAAACTAGTAATCACGGCGATACGTGTGATAAAACTGCTCAAAGTAGAGATGAGGACGTCGAGGATTATTCTGACAACAAAGAGGCCGTAGAGGAAGGCAAATATCAGATCACTTTAAGTGAAACAGAAAAAATCGAGCTGTCAATTGAAGTTTTGGATGCACGACTTAATATTCTTAGGTAAGTTATTTTAGTTTAGAATTCATTTTACATAGTTGAAGGCTTAGGTCACAACCACATTGTCAAACCTGAGTGGATCTGGAGGATTGCTATCCCGTGTCTTTGTACGACCCCAGGACCGCACGTGGTTCCAAAACAGATTCACATATTTACAATACGAGAAATTTCTGATTTTCTCGTCCTCCTGAGCAAGACTCCTATCCTCTTGAGCAGCACTCCCGTCCTCTTGAGCAGCACTTTCGTACTCTTGAGCAGCCCTCCCGTCCTCTTGAGCAGCACTTTCGTACTCTTGAGCAGCACTCCCGTCCTCTTGAGCAGCACTCCCGTACTCTTGAGCAGCCCTCGCGTCCTCTTGAGCAGCACTTTCGTACTCTTCAGCAGGACTCTCGTTCTCTTCATCAGGATTGTAGCCCTCTCCAGCTGGATTGTAGTCCTCTTCAGCAGGATTCTAGTCCGCTTGAGCAACACTGGCGTCCTCTCCCGTATATTGTGACCCAATTTAGGTACAATCCTGGACAAATAAAAGTTACGTTTTTACTAAATTTCGGTGAAAATGGAGCAGTCAGGCAAGACACTTGCCACATGGGAGGGGTGTTCATTCCGTGTGTTATTTGTTTTCTAGACCTCTCCGCTGAGCAGTAGGGCAGTCTGACATAAAAGTCCACAAAATGCTCTTTTTCAAACTTAACAATATTTTGGAACGGGGTTTAGGGAAACGTGAATATTTCATAGTCCAGAATAGTTGGTATTTGTACGTTTTCTTATCTAGGTTTATACACAATTCCATACTTTTTGGGTAACGGATGTTTTGTTCCGTAGCTGTTTGTTGTCTAACCTAAGGCGTTTGTATCCACTTTGTAATCTTGTTACCCCAATGTAACTCGATGGACGAAACAACGAGGATGCTTGTACGTGTGGAATGGTAACAACCTCTTGACTGTACGATGTCAGAAAAGCATGTAATGGGGTGAAGTTTTAAAGCCTGTTTTATCGTAACTGTTATAAAGTTGTATACTATTGTTCTAATTGTTAGTTTACTATACACTGAATTTGGGTTTTAAATAGTCGCGGCATGTTTTAAAATTCATTTTAGTTTAGTTAGAGTGTGGAATTTTCCACTTAAGTTTGAAATATATTAATGATACTTATTCAGTTCTCAAACGAGCACTGAAATTTTGAAAATTTACTTAATTTAATTATTGTTATTTATACGTGAGGTCGAAGGAAGGTACTACAGCATGAGGTTAGCTTCTTAAGAATTTATTGAGGTATGTAAACTATAAGAGAAGAATATTTACAAGTATGAAACTAAAATAAAGCGATCTACTTCCAATAACAGCCATAACTCACTCTCTTTATATTCAACATTCAATTACGGTTATATACATATACATATAGGACTGGGTACAAAACTAATTAGCATATACTACGTAATAGAAAATCTATATTCTTTCTGATAATTACATTAATCATGTAGACAATAATGTGGAAACATTGTTGTTGATTAGAAGGCACCCTGTGACAAAGACCATAGTATCAATAGCTTCTACTGTGACTCTCCAAATTCTTCGTGATTTCGTAATTTTATACTCAGAGAAGAAAAGGAAGACTTGCTTGCACTACGGACATCGACATTGAGAGACATCAAGGCTGGTGTGACGTCAAGAGCGGATTTAAAGCAAGCCGTCAGCAATATACGAGCGGAGCAAGAAGAGGCTGTGCGGCAAGAAGATTTTGACAAAGCGGATGAACTGGACACGAGACTGAAACATGCCACCAAGGAAATGAATGAGATGATACACAGACATCCATTGTTGGAAAGTAAGGTGCGTTAGTGACCAATGTTAACATGCGATTCGAACTCCATGTATTTTGGAGAAACTTTTCTAGTTTATTGGAAGATAAGCCTGTTAGTTGGCACTTGTTATGTCGTTATTAAGCCAACAATCTCTTGACGTCTTCCCAAATTTTTTACCTAGTGGATAGGGCCATGATAGCGCTAAAAGGTTTAACAAAGTATACTTAAGTGGGACGTAGCGCAACCACGCCTGCAAAGGTTAACGAGACGCCCGATCATAATGCTGGATCATTATTGGGTCAAAACTATGCCTTTGCTCTTTCCAATACCGTGAAAATTCGCGTCACCTGTCACTGGGGCTCCACATCCTTCAACCAGCCTTGCCTTTCGTTGGTCTGTAGATGAAAATGTGATCAATATGGTTCATTCCCCAGTCTGTAGAAGTTAGCACAAGGGCTATTGTTGCCCCCTGCAGCAACTTCGTATGACTATGACTACGTTTGTGAGTGATGTTAGAATGACAATGGGTTAAAGATCAAGATACATTGACGCTTTATACTTAAGTAGAAGGTGTTAGTATCATTTAGAAATTGCAAGATGTGGACTTGACTTTTCGACAAGTTTCAGCTGCAATCCGTCTCATGTTAGGGTCCTGAGTTTCTGAAGTTAAATGTGAATTTTCAGAGAACTGAACCTTTCATTCTTCCTAGGCAGTGTGGCACAAGGCTCGGAAATCCCTGGTGACCTCGTCTTACCCCGAGTCTCATATCTAGAGATGTGTCTTTCTCGTGCATGACATACGATCCAACAGGGCCCCTATTTGTGTAGTCGTCTTCGATATTTGATCATGTTTTTACATTCTTACAACAACTGATAGAAATGTAGCGGAGGGGGTCAAACATTTTACAAAGCCGTTGTGGATGAATTTTGATGCCGTCTCCCCCCAACCCCCCCCCCCCGTAGCCAGCCATTGGTTTTATGATCTACTGAAGCAGATACGTTTGCCCCATTCAGCCTGTAAAGTACCACGGAACGTTTAAGAAATAATGCTTCCTTTCTAGGTATTGAGACTTCTATCGTCGTACAAAGACTTACTAAAGAAACAAAGCCGCGACTATCAAGATGTCCTTAGCCAGTGCCAAACACTGTGCAAAAGTCAGGAGTCTCTTTTAAACAATATGGTAAAGGAAAGTGACCAAGAAAATGCAAGACGACGACACGAGCTAATCAAAGAGCGAACAGAACTTGAAAAATCGCTTAATCATTTATCATTAGATAAGGAGTATTATGCGAAAAATACTCTCTCCATCAGAACGCAAATTGAGGAAAGAACGGCATGTTTTGTCGAAGAAAGAAAAAAATTACTGCTAGAAAAGGATACTATTGATGTGAGTATACACTCTTTTTTAGGTTCTCCTATGTAGGAACCTTAAACAGTAACATCATAATCGTCATGAACATGATTATCATTATTTCAAGTCATCATCATAATTATCAACATTAGTATCATCCTTATTATCATGACGCACATCATACCACCCTTAATACTAATATCCTTATTAGCATACGTCTCCGCGTTGTCGTCTTCTTCATCATCATCACCATCGTCATCATGCTCATGCTCATGCACATGCACATGCTCATTCTCCTCCTCCTCATCATCGCCACCATAATCATCGTCATCATCCTCATCCTCATCC
>JAAAKL020017236.1:0-10688 GCA_010016065.2 Carybdea cf. marsupialis auct. non (Linnaeus, 1758) | reverse complement strand
GAGGAATTTTCAAGTTAAGAAATAGAGTGCTGAAAGGGGGGCTTTGATTGGGACGGGCTCGTATTTTGGATGCTATGGTCAGCCTTCGGAATTTTTCGCAAAATAATTTTTGTGAAAGTGAAGTGAAGTGCCCTGCAGAAATTGTATAATCAGTTAATGGTACTTTGTTCCTGACCGCGAGTCAGTCAGCGGTTATCCTCGTAAACATAGAAATGTCTTAGTGGGAGTCGTACCAGGAAAGCATCTTGAATGTAGCTGCTAGTTCCAGTTGGGGACCTACGCTTTCTCCGCATTTACTCTACCAACGGAGATATTGTTACCCAGAATGATGACATATTATGTTTCTCTAGTCGCCGTATTGCCTTCCGATCCTCCATTCGTTAACATAGTTATCTAGCTCTGCGCAATTTTTATGGATTTGGAGATAATAAGATTTTATCATCGTTCACTTATAGCTCCGTTTGTAGAGCATTCCAGTTTCTTTTCCAAATTAAAGTTGTTACAGCAGCATCCTTTTTAAGACTGAAAGTTACTCTCCAGTTATTTATATTTACATGGCGGCATCTTATGTTAATTTATTGTTGCTTTTTAAGCAAAGAATAACTTAGATAAACATAAGAACTACTATTCCCAGACTTTCTGACTCAAATTAAGGTACCGATATGTTGTAATACTCCATATCAACTGCCTCCTGAATTGTCTTTAATTAATCAGTTATTTACGTAAATAATTTAGGCTCTTTTAGTAGAATAGATCTTTAATATGCAATTTGGTCATCATGGGGAAGTCGATAGAAATCGAGTTGATATGCCTTCCATACCTGATATTGCGTACCCCCGGAAGCACGAAATTGTATCGGGCTGCGTACTTTCTGACTACTTCGTGCCAGTTAACAGCGTTAATTCCAGAACGTGTACAGGCTTTTTTTTATAAGAAACGTTTTTATAAGAAACTAGAACTACGACGGACAAAACACTAAAAAACTTTTAGTGCTATCTCAAATAAAAAGAATGAATTAAGAAACTGTGGTGAGTCACTAAAATGGAAAAGAATGGAAAATTTAGAATATTTGACTCACGTCAGACAAATATGTCACAAATAAATTTTACTGTATGTCCAAGCTCGCAAGTTGAGTATCCAAAAGTACGTACAAATTCCTGCCCCCAGGGTGTTGTCTATGGCAGTTGTCACATCCGTCTGCCAGAACACATTTCCCTTCCAGCCAGTCTACATTTGGTTTTATGTGTGAATGCGAAGGAGGTATTTAACCCTGCTGGACTATGTAAGATGGACTATTCTTTTAAGAGACTGTTAATAAAACTTTTAGATCTACAATAGGGTGAGCAATTAAGAAACTTCTGGTACTAGGAGGCCTTCTCGTGTTTCTTATAAAAAGATCGTGTATGCAGACTATTATTTTCCTTGTAACTGTTCCTCTCTTTGTCCAGGTTGTAATGATTACTGGTGATAATGCTTTGACTGCATGCCATGTTTCAAGAGCACTTAAATTGACAACAAGACCAATTCTAGTTTTATCGCGAGATGAATCAAATCACGGTAAGTAGTATTATTTACGCATTCAGTAACTCACTCACTCCGTAACTGCCTCACTAATTCCCTCACTCAAGTACTTACTGATTAACTCGCTCTCTCACTCACGTGCTTACTGATTGACTCTCTATCTCACTCAGGCGCTGAATCACTTACTGATCCGCTCACTCACGCTCGTACTCCTGCACTCACTCGCTCACTTACGCTCTCAGCGACATTCTCTCTCACTGACTCTCGGACTCACTGACTCTCGGACTCACTGACTCTCGCACTCACTGATTGTCGCACTCACTGATTGTCGCACTCACTGACTCTTGCACTCACTGACTCTTGCACTCACTGACTCTTGACTCACTGACTCTTGACTCACTGACTCTCGCACTCTCTAACTCTTGACTCACTGACTCTCGCACTCTCTGACTCTCGCACTCACTGACTCACTGACTCACTCTTTCACTCATTCACTCATTCACTCATTCACTCACTCACTCACTCACTCACTCACTCACTCACTCACTCACTCACTCACTCACTCATTCACTCATTCATTCACTCATTCACTCACTCACTCATTCAGGTATTTGACCGTTATTCATTTAAAATTGTGAGTGAAATCACGATGAATTTCTCAATTATTATCTGTTTCGTTAATTTGCAGCTCCATATTTGAAATTGTAGACGATGCTTGTTGCTTTTATATTTCGAATTACCAATTGTTTTAGTGTTTTTTTCAATAACCTGTTAGGGTATGGTTCAAGCTCGTGGTGCTGGCAATCCATCTATGAAGATACGCAAATCCCTCTTGTACCATCTGACATCAAGACATTTATGAAGGCATACGACCTCTGTGTTACAGGAGAGGTAAGCAATTGTTTTCAGATGAAGCTACAGGATGTGTGAGAGGGTCGGTGTTGATAAGTAGCGTTCCCTTTGAACTCCTGAAAGGCTTCAATAAATTAGGGTTTTCTTAAGAAGATATTCAAGACCTGTGGTAGTGGTGGGCAAGTTTCTAGTTTGTAATCGACACCTTGTTTTACTTCCAGATGTCTTCTGTGCAGTGACGCGCAAGAAGGCTTGTTGGCTTCTAAAATGTATGCGCTGAAAGAAGCTCCTTATGTAACCTTGTCAGGTATGTTTCGTCATACCCAAACGTGCATCAGGAACTTTACCTAAAGTTCATTTGGGACCCTTTGATAAGAACGTTACAGAAAAGAAGCAGCTTTACATTATGTAAGTAAGCGGCAGAAGAGCCCAAATGTATAATATAGGTTTCGTACAGTGGCTTGCTCCCCCTCCCATTTGCTTCAAATAAGAAAAATATTTTTAATGCACAAAAAATCCCAATAGAGACAAACCAGTGCCCGTAAGATTATTTATTTGATATTCACGGCTATTTCAGAAATCACTCAGTATAATCAATGAATTGCAATACACTATTTGACAGGTAAGGAATTCTAGTCACCCCTCCAACTTACATAATCTGTCAAGTTTTCCCCTCTTGGTTTCACACCTGACTTTAGTGGTTAAATGCTGCCAGTTACAGTGTTGCTTCGTTCCAGACTTCATGATAGTTTTATGTATTGCACTATTTAAGGAGGCCGTGCTGTCGTGTAACCATTTGTTGTCTCGTTTTCAGGGCCTGAGTATGCTCCTGTCGGAAGGTAAAACAATGTCACTACTGGACAGAATCTTGATTAATGTGAAGATCTACGCTAGAGTGGACCCCAAGCAAAAGGTATGAGAAGTAGAGTGTGGATATAGGTGTGGTATGTTTTAGTAATGTAGCATACATGACTTGTAATAATTAACGTGTTTTATGAGAAACAAGAAACTTTACGTTGTTTGTTTGGAACTCATTTGTGGGCTATTTATAAAGGATGCCTAGCAAGGTCGACTTAAGAGACCTCCCAAACCCCTAAACAATGCCTTGCCAAAACCTGCCCAACAATACAGTTACTACTATGATCAGATCCTCGTAACAGCAGAGTATTGTATTGATATGCAAATATATGTCGATCAGAAAAAATTAAAGCAAACACTGGCCTAACTACGATATAGTCCACGTTTCAAAAAGCTATCCTCTGCCATCTATTGAACTCATGAAAGAAATATTAATCCACAACAGCAAGGACATCAAGTAATTTCAGCTAAGAAGTTTCCACATTTTACTATTAAAAGGAAAATATCTTATCAAGCTTGAAGAGATACTAGTGAAAAGTGAAAATGTCATCACCGGGATTCGAGCCTGGAACCCACGCTTTCGCGGCATGCTGCTCTACCAACTGGGCTTTGGTAACTAGGTGATAGCATAGTTCACCTAGTCGCCACGTTAGATCCTTATACGCTACCGTTGGACATCGCATCTAGCTCTGCGCAGTTATTGGAGACCAGCCTCTCCATGCCAAGTGACTTGACCATAGAATGCTTTCCACAGTGCATTCGAATGCTTGGGCCCCGGGTTCGAACCCCAGTGGTGACATGTTCACTTTTCAATAGTATCTCTTCAAGCTTGAATTTTCAAATCCTCTCTTCTCTGTAATATATCTTATCATAAAGGTCATATATCTCGGATGCCCAGCTTGCTCCACTTCATCCTACCTCTCTGCTCGACATTGCTAGAGTCTGCCAGTCCCTGTCCCTCCTCCGCCAGTCCCTGTCCCTCCTCCGCGAGTCTCTGTCCCTCTTCCGCCAGTCCCTGTCCCTCCTCCGCCAGTCCCTCACCCTCCTCCGCCAGTCCCTCACCCTCCTCCGCCAGTCCCTCACCCTCCTCCGCCAGTACCTCACCCTCCTCCGCCAGTCCCTCACCCTCCTCCGCCAGTCCCTCACCCTCCTCCGTCAGTCCCTCTCCCAGTCAGTTGTGAGTCATCCTTACTTAGCATGAAGTTGAAATCTGGTTATACCTCTAGGAATCTTTGTAGCAAGGTTTTTGACTTGATTCATAAGCAAATGACTGAAATAAAGCAAACTATTTTGAATGGCATTTGATTTTTTATATTGTTTTTGCTGTCGAGCAAAGCACGCAGAACTGTACTAAGATAACTTACTGTAATCACTTATACTTAAAACAGATTAGCCTATGTCATGAGTAGGTACGAGAATTGTAGTTATCGCTGATTTTTTGAATAGGGGGGGGGGGGGCGGGGGTGTTGGAGAGTTTTAAATATGGTTGTCGTAGCTTGTTTGCTCTTGTTGTGATCATTGTTATCATCATTATCATCATCATCATTATCATCATCATCATCATCATCATCATCATCATCATTATCGTCATCACCATCATCATCATAATTAGCATCAATATTATCAACATTGACTTGAGCTCCGTCGCCATGATACTTACGCCCCTATTTATTTTATTACTGTACTTTATAGTCATCATAATCATCATAATCATTATCATCATCATTATTATCATCATAATCACAATTATTAACGTCATGACTAGGTTAAAAGCAACAACAACTTTCTTTCTTTCTTTCTTTGAGGAAACCCTACTACTCTCTGATTTTGTCCATTTTCAGTCTTACTCATGTCAAGTTTCGCGTATTTAGTTTTGAAAAGTTCATTTATGGTACTATTACCATATTTTTTGTCGTCATCATGTTCTTTTTTTTTGCAGGAATTTGTCATCAATAAACTGAAACACCAGGGATTTGTTGTGTTGATGTGTGGTGATGGTACAAATGATGTTGGCGCGTTGAAACATTCTCATGTTGGTAAGCGAAGTTTGTACTTCACTTAACATCAGATTCGCCAGCAAACAATTAAGGTCTATTTTGGCGCATGCGCACCCGTATAATTGTTATTAATATGCTTGCATTTACTGGACAATCTTTTTTTGTGCAGATCAGCAAATGACTGACAACTTGGTGGTAAGTCTCAACTCTTAATTTCGAATGCTAGGAATTTCGAATTCGTGTCACTTTGACTTCTCAAATTCATCCATATTGTCGAGATTAAGAAACTACCAGATTGTAACTTGGTCACAACAAGCTGTTCTTACATTTATGGAGAGTTATTGCCCTGCACATTATTTACCAAGGAGAGGGTTTTCTCCAACGCAATTTGTTTATTTGTTGATAACTTTGAAATACTCAAAAATATGTTTTCCATAGTTTGTTAAAATAGCTGGTAGCCAATTTTTTTTCCAGATCAAATACATTGGGATATTTTCGCAATACAAATAGAATGGCAAAATGTATATGGGAATGACAGCAGTATTTAGTGCTCATACACACTTTTTACGCTTCTGAGTCCGTGAATCAAGTTGAGATAAAAGTAGCTCCAAGTTTTGTTTTTATATTCATTTTAAAGATATCTATTGACGACATCATGTATTGCTCAGTCATCCATGTACTTCTTGATGATTGACTCTGGCACCTTTTGGACATACACTCGCCCGTGGATGTAACACCCATTGATGCAACTCTTGCCTCAACCCATAAAAGCCGGGATCGTTCCACAGTCACAATCTATGTACCGTGTTGGATGCCACCTTTTAGTTCTCTATCAGGAGTCCATTTTAAGTCTAGAAATGAAAGAAAGATAGGTCAAACCATCACTGACTGTTTCTCTGAGTACGTAAATATGTAGCTGGCACTGAAGCAAATAAGACAGATTTGAATCAATTGTGACTCTGCAATCAGCACACATTTACTATCCAATCCCAAATGTTCCTCGGCGTATACAGCCGATTGCTTCAAAGTGCTAACAAAAGCTAGATCGGACCTTCACTTGAAAGTTCTAGGGGCAGTATACATAAAATGGCCAAGTCCTTCACTTTGTCGCCAGAAGGAATTTG
The DNA here is from genome assembly GCA_010016065.2 of Carybdea cf. marsupialis auct. non (Linnaeus, 1758). Classification (NCBI taxonomy): domain Eukaryota; kingdom Metazoa; phylum Cnidaria; class Cubozoa; order Carybdeida; family Carybdeidae; genus Carybdea; species Carybdea cf. marsupialis auct. non (Linnaeus, 1758). The sequence goes on along the minus strand of JAAAKL020017236.1, from coordinate 4,336 downwards.
TGTTTCCGTTGGGATTGCTTAGATCTGCGCGCTTTTCGTTTTGTTTATTTATTGTCCAATCATAGATCGTTTAGTTTTTAGTTCAGTGCTTTCCTCGGTTGTTAGTTGTGATAAATAGGCCTAATCATTTTAGTAATATTGTTCTTTTCACGGAACCAGACTCAGATAAGAGTGCAACGAAACGCGTCTCTGGTTGACAAATGATGTAAGGTAATCTGCAGATTTTAAGTAGTGAAACCGTTACATAACCTCTGTTAAGCAAATTTATTACTAAGGATTGCAGAAGAATCTGCTACAGTGCATATATATGTAACAGTCAATTGCGAAGCAAGCACCAAACCCCGATGCAGATCAACTGGTATTGGTGAGATTCAGGATTGAACTCGCCCCTTGTGAAATTCGTATTATCACTATTTAGTGTTGTTTAAACATCATTTCCATCCAGATCCCTACAACTGGAAGTGATTAAAGACCTTTTATTGAGCACATGTATCACTAATGATATTGTGCCTACCTGAGTCCTTGGAATTGATCTGGCGTCGACGAAACGTCTACCCAAAAATACAAACTTTAACAATGTGGCGGTCAACGTAGATCTCACAAATCGTCGTCTTAAATGATTAGTGCAGTGAATACGCTCAACTGTTTTTGCGGAAAGCATCTCAGATGCATGCTTATAGGCTAGAGTTTACTTAGACAGACTTTTCCCCTTCCACGACATTTGAGTTGTAAGCGCACTTCGTATTTTCTACGTTTTGTATCAGGTGTGGCACTATTGCCAGGATCACCAGAGAAATGGCAGGACCCGAACAAGAAAGAGAAATTGAAGAAGGAAATTGTAAGTAGACTAGTGCCAACGAATTTTTAAAGCATTGACAAGTTTTCTTTTGAGGCGAATCATCTCAACTTTGTTAAAGATTTAGTGTCAAAAATATTTGATTTTCCTAACTGTGATTTGTTAGTTATGAACTTCTGAGATTTGTCGGTAATGTCATTTAGATTCTTAGAAAGGAAGCTTCTTTTAAATAGTAGTAACCTTATTTCAATTCATTTTTACTCTCTAATATGTCACTCCTTAGTAGTCATATTCGAAGAGAAAACACATTGGCCGTTTTTAATTTTTTCAACTTTACCGCACAAACATTGTGAGCTATGTTTATTCTCTTTAGGCTGACGCTGAGGATGCAAAGAAAGTCAAACCCTCAACATCAGGCACAAGAGGCCACTCAAAAGCTGCTAAGATGAGGGCGGTTACTCGAGGTGATACTGAGTCACCGGCATTGAAGGCAGCCAATGATCCACAAGTAAGAAATGCTATGAACGTTTTCTAATTGCCTTGTTACTGTAGCTCTTTCGGTGGGTGTTGTTATTGGCATATCCGTTGATAGACTTGTTTTGAAACTTCAACAGCCCAACTGCGACAGTGATAGTATGTAACCTTGTAACTTATCCCTGCGTTTTGTTACACTTTGCCCCTTCATGCCACAATTTAAACAGGTCTACTTCGTCATCAACGCTTAAGTTTCACGGGGTGCCCCTGTTCCCGGACATTTGTTGCCACTCACGGCTAGAAAATTTCCAGTGTTTGTGGCCCTATGTATTTGCATTAGTGGAAGCATCTATTTTGGTACATAAAAAACCACTAGCTAGATTTCTTTCCACGTTCTTTCCAAAAGCCGCACACAACGATTTGTGTATCACCGCATAGATTTTAAGGCCCGAATTTTGACACGTAGCACTTAAGCGACAAAGCGCGAGGTTTTGAAAGAGGTTACTTAAGCCTTCAAGGAACCGTCACGTATTCACAACGCTGATTTCCCCAATTTTCTACGGGCTCCAGACCTTGCTCCAGACCATGCTCCAGACCTTGCTCCAGCGCTTAGAGGGACCCTAGACCCTCAGTCAGTATATTTGGGCCATCAGTGCCTGGACAGCCATATACGCATGAGCGGTTTGGCGGTCCTGGTGTACATCTCAATAACTGACCCCCCAAGCAAACACTATGCGGGGTCCTATTTATCATGTTTATGGGGCGACTTCCCCTCTCCAAGTGTCTGCAAGTAATATTTGACATTTAGCCTTGGTTGTCCGTTCGTTGATTGTTACATAGCTGGTATTTGAGATTGTACATTGTTTGATGAAGGACAAATTTTTTTTTGCAGAAAAAGCTCCGTGAACTTCTTAAAGAGTTAGAAGAAGTTGACCAAGCATCGGTCGTTAAGCTAGGAGATGCCTCAATAGCGTCTCCTTTTACATCCAAGTTTGCAAACATCACATGTAGTAAGTTTCATTTCCTTCTTTCCTTTTTTTTGTCTGCTTTACTTCCGTTTATGCCCATTAAGCTATTTTATAGCTTTGTTGTTTACATTGTTCTTATTGAGTCATTGATTGAGTTATTGATTGATTGGCATTTGAAGTAAATCTGCAGGAAAGCATTTTGCTTTTATCAACAAAAAATATTAACGCAGTTCATGGAGAAACAGCAACTCGTATGAAATGAAGACAACCACTTCCCAAGGCTTGAGAGTGGAAGTCAATAGATGTTTTTTTGAAACTTAAACATATGACAGCAGAAGACTCAAAAGTTTTTGACCCAGCAAATGGTTTTTCACCAAAGTGTTTAAGAGTGTCTTCCGGCTTGCAATTTCCACAGGACAAGATATCGTAACTGTTGACGGGATAATTTACAAAGAATATTTGTTAACCAGCAGCCATTTGACATATTTAGATTGCAACTAGTGTTGAACATGATTAAGACAGTTCTAACTCATTTGAACAAGTGAAACTATGAATGCAAATTAAGTTTGATATTGTTTTCTTTCATTGTGTAATGTCGCAAAGTCTGGCTAAATTAAGACCATGTTAAGACCATGTTACTATTATTTAAGCCATTCCAAGTAGTCGCCTCTAGGAGAAAACCCCTGTGCCGTTAGAAAACTACAGAGAAATGAATAGAAAATCTTGTTTTGTGGTGCATTACCACGCACAGGTTCACAATACAGCATCATTTATACTCGTTTAAGTGTTCTTAAGTACGTGTAATTTCTGTATCGTTCACAGTTCTCCATGTAATCCGGCAAGGTCGATGTACACTTGTAACTACACTGCAAATGTTCAAAATCTTGGCACTCAACGCACTTATCTTAGCATACAGTCAAAGTGTTCTCTACTTAAAAGGAATTAAATTCAGTGATGGGTAAGTGATATGCGGAGTGTTACGTTTACATATTTTTCTTCATATTTTGTTTGTATATAACATCGAAACATTGATATATGACTTTTGCATTCAGTTAATGCAAATGTTCATGTAGAAAAGAAATTTTGTCTCTAAATAGCCTGTCGTATTGCATGAGAGTGAAAATACTATGTAGAGAATTCCATTCTTACTACAATTTCAGTTTAAACTACTGATCTCTAAAAATCACCGAGTTAAGCAGTGCACATGCACCACTGATCTCTAAAAAACACTGGGTCGAGGGTTTCCGTCTCAAAGCGAGGTCATTTTTGAGCACCATTTTAGTCCCCATCAAACACGCTTATAAACAGTGTTACGTAACATGGCTGAGCTTCCCGCGCTATTTTAACTAAAGGGGGCCAGTGCTCGTGACTACACTTTCGCGCTGTTGGAAACAATGGAAAGCTCAATCCAGTCTTTTTTCGAGATCAGTGGTTTAAACACACCCAGTTTGAACAAAGGCCTGATAACCCGTCATGTGTCGCTTCGTATTTGATACAAAATTGTTATTTAGCTGCCGGTGCAAAGACAATGGCTTTAGTATTTAGTTGAAAACAGTGTTTTTGCTTACTTGATATCGCATGTTTTTCTTATTCTAGCAATTGCTACTTGTCACTTATCACTTGCCTGTCACTTGTCGTCGAGAACGTTTCACTTTTATTGACAAAGCCCTTTTCTTGATTATCGATTCGATTTTGAAATCTTGCAAGCTATTCTGCGATAAGCCATTTTCACTTAAGTTGACAAAATCCTTCCTGATTACAGATTCTAGTTTGAAAAGAGAAATGTTCCTAGTTAATTCAGAAATCGGTTTGTGGTAACAAAACTGAAAAGCTGTGCTTTGCTTACCTTTCTGTCGAGTTTTGGCTGTGGGAAATTGCTCAGAGTGAAGAAAAGTCGGTTAAAACTGCACGAAATAGCGAAAACATTTTAGTACTGAAAAGCTTTTTTCGTCTGTCACTCCTCAGAGTACAAAATCGTCAGAATTCGTAAGGTGTCCTCGAATCCGTCCAAAACAAAACAGTTGCTTTGCAGACAAAAAGAAGTTGTCTTTTCATTGGGCCTATTCGGCTAACTATTTAGTTCCACATACACTGATTG
>JAAAKL020017235.1:0-10688 GCA_010016065.2 Carybdea cf. marsupialis auct. non (Linnaeus, 1758) | reverse complement strand
ATAGCTCCCAGCGGAGTGATAAGATTAATAATAGAAATGAGAAACACATTTACATTACCGGGAAATAACAAAAGATGAAAAGACATAATAAGCAAACACTTAAAACAAAGACAATGGCAACTTTTATATTTATTGTTTACTTTCATATTTATCATTTACTTTCATATTTATTGTTTACCTTCATACTTATTGTTTACTTTCCCTTTTTGTTTACTTTCACATTTTTGTATACTTATATAATTATTGTTTACTTTCATATTGTTTGTATACTTTCATATTTATTGTTTATTTTGCTTCTGTATTGATGAGCGTAAGTAAGTAAATATTTAGACAAATATTGTGCAAAATTTACTTCGATTGAAATTAAATATTACAACAATAAAAGATCGGAAGCCCTTGTATAGTTTGCGAAGGCTTTGGTTGCAGGGATTTGAGTCATGGCAATAATATCTCTGATTTCTCTACTAAATTTAAATATCTTAGCATTATGTTTGGGAGGCATTTTGCAAGCAGCAGAAATTTTGACAGGCCCGTAGCAGCTTTCTTGTTGGAGAGACCTTAACTAGCCCTCCGTGTTTATCATAGACATCCGTATTTATTGTAAACATACGTAATTATTGTAGACATCCGTATTTATTGTAGACATCTTGCGAGGTGGCCTCATCGCCAAAAGTCATTTTCATGTCACGGCCATATAAGTTAGATAAAAGATACTGAAATGTTAAATTGGTTTCTAAACAAATGAGAAAACAGACATTAGGAAATAACAGGAAGCGGACACATGGTGGACAAACTGAGGGACAGGGGGAAGTAAAATGATCCTTTGAACTTGATACGAAAGGCGTACCCTTTGCTTCGTGCTTCGTGATAAAGATTTTAAAAAATAATGATGAATGTCGAAAAGCAAGTTAATATACTTTTCCTGAAACTGCAGTTGTCTTTACTATTGACTTTTCGCAAATGGTAATTGATTAAAAGCGATTCCATATTTTGGCTCCTCCAAAGGGTTAGTCGCCGTATAAACATTTAAATATCTTTCAATATGATTCCTTCAATAGGAAGATAACCTTTTATAACGGCTCATCTCAGCCTTTTACTCCTGTGTTTTTTCTTTGGCATATCATAAGTCACCAAGTGTAATATCGTTGTTACTAGATGAGCTCACAGATATCATTTAATAATAAGGAAAAAATGACTTTCTGTTCCTCACTTTTCAAGTACCTATACTGCATTAAAAACATCATTCTAACGAGATGGTTCCATAAAGATTTTAGTGGCTATTGACATTTTACGATCTTTGAGTATACTTTTCATTTTTGGCTATACCAATTCTTCTCTTATTCAAAAAAAACTTTACTGCATTAAAAACATCATTCTAACGAGATGGTTGCCATAAAGCAAGTATTGATACCTGTGTCAGCTGCTTAGTCGCAAACCGTATTTAAAGAAGGAGGTGATGTTATTTACAAGGCGTTAAATTGAACTCAGGGCACCAAGCATTCTCTGCATATACTCTTGTGATCTCACTTCTTATCCCTAGTCAGGAGATGTAGCGGTTGCTGTTTGCCATGCAGATGTGCTGTGGATATTTACTGCGCTATATTTTCTCTTAAGTTCCAATTGCTAGTTTTTGTTATTTTTTCCTCTCTATTGTTCCTTCTTTCCTTTCTACTGTTCTTTCCTTTTTTCCATTGTCTGTTACTTTCTGTCATTATCTATGTGAGCATATACTGACTTCCTTCCCTCCCTCTCTCCTCCTTGATTTGCCTGGTGCACTGCCTTGCAGAGCCTAATCTAACATCCTTTACTACTCCTGGAAGAGCAAGTGTAGCAATCGTGATCTGTTCCATTGCTCTGTTAATTGATGCTTGATAATTGATGATTGATTAAGCATTGATCAGAAAAATAATATGATGATCATTATCATTATAATAATACTATTATTGAGGAGATACGAACTTTCCCTATGCCGTTGACACAAGTTTCCTTCTTTCTCTAGCTATGGAAGACATTGGCTATGGACCAACTGACATGTCATTATGGCTGCAGAGGCCTTTAGGACCATATGAGAAAATAATGACCTTATACTGTCCTCCAGGCCCAGGTCCCAAGCGATGCAATGTCAATAATATTGCCACCTTCACAGTCAATGCAGGTCACTCGCTAGATATAGATCACTTCAAGACTGCTGTCATGGCAACTATTTATAACGAGCCCAATCTAAGAGCAGATATGAATTTGAATGTCAACCCGGAGGTTTGGGTTCCAGCAACTGACTTCAGTGATGTCTCTAATTATTTAGACCTACGGGAGAGAGGGATGCAGAATGTGAACGACCTGATGCCCTTCATTGTTGAAGAGGCCAACAGAGCTTGGCAGTATGGATCAGGAAGACCGTTATACAGATGCACGCTTGTACGAACTGCACACGAGTATGTAGTCATGAACTGTTACCACCATGCTGCTGGAGATGGAATCAGTGGTGTGATAATTATGGGTGGTATTATGAAACAGTACAATCTATTGCAAGAAGGAAAGAAGGTCGAGTTGGCGCCACAAAAGCCTAGAGAATCAGTTGAGGATATCACTAACGTTGTACAAGATGATGAAATGGTAAAGAAAATGATAGACGCCAAAGTACATAGGGCTAAGAACTATGAGCCTTTTTTGCCTCTTGATGCTGATGAACTTGCAGAGAACGATAAGAACCATTTTCCTATCAATAAGGCCGAATTTCGAAGCGGCACTTCAGAATCATTTGACTGTGCTGTGCGCAAATGCAAGGAGCATGGAGTTACTGTTGGATCTTTATACTTTGCAGCTAGTTACTTAGCAACAGCAGCTATGCATGCACTTAATTCATGCCCAGATCCTCTATCATACCGAGGAATGAAAAATGAATATTTGGATATTGCAGTAGATGCAAGAAGGCGCATATCTCCACCAATAGGAGCAAACTATTGCTCCTTCTACGTCACATTTCTTAGCATAGTACTGGACGTCAACCTTGATTCATCACTATGGGAACTTGCCAAAGAGGTGGATACCCAAGTTAAGTCCCTTCTGAGTCAACAACAGCACTTGCTCTGTTATGAAGCCATTCACCAATGGACAACTGGTGAACACAAGGAGCTGGCATTGGAGACAAGCCCGGCTGGGGTAGTTGACCTATGCTGTAGTAGCTTGGGGAAGTATCCGTTTGAGTATACTTTTCCATGGGGACGTATCACTGCCAATTATGTTGCAGGGGGACTTTGGCCTCCGATCATTTGCAACCAGTGCTTCGTGATGTTATCAACTGATCGATGTCATTACAGTCTGGTGTATTGCCCAGGAGATAAGAATAGTAGGCAATCTTTGAGACTATTTGACATAGCTTGCCAGACGATGGAATCAGTGCAATCGGATATGACATTGAGAGACATTCTGATGAAAGTTCAAGAAGAGAAACAATAAGACATTTCACGAGCATTGCTAGGGGGTAGGAGATAGACATGCGAAAGAATACAGAGCATCTTAAACTTGAAACGGCTGACTAACTTTATTGTGAGAATAGCCATTTATCACAGTCACAGATACTGATTTCCGTCGCAAACATCCATCGACGCACCAACAGTATTAATTGGCACACGATTGCTGTTGAGCACAAATATCAATGCGGTGGGAAAGTGATGACGTCACAAATCAAAAGTTTTGGAAATAGTAAGATTTGACTCCAGGTGTCTAAAGGCAAGCCTGGAATAGGCTGTTTCGCAAAATACCAGACCCTTAGTGTACATAGTGTTTTACCTAAAGGCGTTTGAATTTCAAGAATCTCTGGTCAAAACTCTGTTGATATTCCTTTGTTCCTTACATTAGAAACCAGCATCGAATAATAAGGTATTATTAGAGCGATTTAAAATTTTGAAAGCTGATACCTCGGCGTTGGGAATGTGCATCACTACCAGATTTGGCCTTCGTCATTCTTTCTAATAGGGCAACATGAAAATTGAGCATTTTTGGCGTGATTCAAATATTTTCAAAATCGTGACGTCCCACTTTCCCTCCCCACAGAAGGTTAAAGACATTAGCCCAAGTCACACTAGATTAATTAGTGGATCTTGATTCATTGATCAATCCTAAAATGTAATGAATCGACACTGTGACAAGTGTAAAAGAATCTAGTGAATCTGTAATCTGATGAAACCATGTAATGAAACCAAACAAATCATTACATCCATCTAATGAAGCTGTTAAATGAATGGATCCTACTGTGTAACACTTTCCTCAGGCCAGACATCATGTCTCCTGCGTTATTTGAAACCTGCTTTGTTGTTTCATGACTCCTTTTACATCATAATGGCATGTGTTTCACTAAGGGGACCTTTTGTCTTTTGCCAAGCACTTTGATGCATTTAGTTGCAAGGTCCATGTAAGGCTGCGATCGTCTTTACAAAAGTTGTGAAAGACGCCCAACACTAAAAGTTGCGGGAATTTAAAATTACGAACTGCTGAAGAATTAAAAGTTACGGAACAAAAAGTTGCGAAAGTTGCGAGAAAATTTGTTCCCGCAACTTTTTGTGCCTTTAAGGTAGTTGTTGAGGCGTGAAAGAAGGAGAGAGTCTGACGTGAGAAGGATGTTCCGCTTAAAAGGTGCTTGCAAAGAGGAAGTCATCAATATGTGCATACACAAAGTCCAATCCATGCCAGATTTGGCCAATAGAGCTGTGGGAATTGAAGATATTTGGTGTGGTGACAAGACGGATTTGAGAAGAGAATTGCGCTGATAGAGAGAGATGTTGTGGTATCCAAGAAGTTCTTACTACGCACAAACTTTGAGGGCAAAATGTAAAAGAAAATTGGTACCAAGTATGACTATAGGAACGTCAGGAATGAACAAAACCCAAGGAAACTAGTCAAGCGTGTGTAATTTCTCTCCATATACTGCAGGGCCGTAATCGGTCTTTGAAATTTGGTGGGGGGGGGGGAGGGGGCAAAATATCCGCCAAAAACTATGTTCTTCAATTTCTTCATGAAGTCATACCACTCTAGCGAACAGTGAGGTACTTCGCTATGATTTAAATACTAAATCTCTTTTTAGCTTCTCCGGACTGTGAGATGATACACAGAATAAATTGCTGAAACGCGAATATCCCCTCTCACCGACAACTACGGCCCCGTGATGCCAATTCAAAATGTGTAACGGAAATGGCTGGGCGTTGTTTCTCTTGTGAAGTGTAAAGGAGTATACTGACGTCACCACCCTATGCCATCGTATTAGAATAGAATGTTTTGGTCACCAGCAGTGCCAGGCATAAAATTTGGGGCGATCGAGGGTGTAGGAAAGATGGATCTGGGGGTGAGTGATTAAAGGAGTGATAGGTGAAGTGAAAGAGCAACGAGCAGTACAATTAGTATCTTTTGAAACCAAACCTTCAGTGATAACAGCACTTAAACATATCCTTGGTACTACAGAACGTAAGAAGACAATTAAGCTATCAACTCAGCTGATCGAGGGTGTAGGAAAGATGGATCTGTGATGGGGTGGGTGAGTGACTAAATGAGTGATAGGTGAAGTGAAAGAGCAACGAGCAGTACAATTAGAATCTTTTGAAACCAAACCTTCAGTGATAACAGCACTTAAACATATCCTTGGTACTGCAGAACTTAAGAAGACAATTACGCTGTCAACTCAGCTGATCTACATCGTCAAAGGACTATTGTAATACTGGGACTATTTTTATGTACAGACTTGATAAAATGAACACTAGATGGCACGCGAGGACGTTCATGAGAACATGCCATAAAGTGCGTTAAGAGTTCTATAACATTAACAAGTTAAACCCAAACTCCTTTTTGTCTACAGAAAATAGGTTGGATACATGAAATATACATCGACTCTAGCCCATCGAGATGTAACTTTAAACGCTCCCCTAAGTAAAATACTGAAGTGTTCCTCATTACATTTTTGGGCCTGGGACCGGGCCCTATGGTAATTTTTACTTTCTTTATGTTCTCAGCCTCAGTAGCATAATTGGTTGTCCCCTCCCCGCCCAGTTATCTTTAAGGTTATTACTCAAAGGCCCGTAGGCTGGGGGTCATTGTCGCCCAAGGTTCAGGTTTGTAGAGGCCTTGACCCCTCAAGGAATAACAAAGTCAGTGTCTGATTGCCTCTCGACTTCCGGTATTTGATTTTAGATCGACTCTGTATTGGTCTACTAGTTGCCTCTTGCTTAATAGAAGCTATTGCAAAATGCCGGAATTGTGACCCTGCCTTCCCAGAAATCTGCTGCAAGCTACGGGCCTGCTTACGCTACTGAGCTTCGAAGATGGACGCAGATCGCTGTAAGAATGGTGGGGAGACAAAAGGAATGAACGTGGAGAATTTGACATTTCTGGGTCCAAAGTGAGGAGTATAAAGCAGCTGTTGTTCCCCCATCCTAAAAAATGTGGGGGGCGAGTCCCCTAGTCTCGTCGTCTCCCCAGAATCTAGGCATATGGGTTTGATGAGAAGAGGTTTGTGGGAAGTCACTCGACTTTACTTGAGAGTTGGGAGACATGTTGTTCTAGTCTCGTGTACTTGAATGACAGTTGAGTGTGCGAGAAAGTTGAATCTTTATGGGATCTTGTAATTAAACCACACTATTTTGTGTGGTTTGTCACAGTGCTCTATTCAAAGGAATATTCTTATACAATCTAAGCAAATTTTAGGACTATCCTTACTGTTACATGTTCTGAAGTGATGTTATTTTTCGTTTTTAAATCTTAATTTCTAGTTCTCTATTTAGTACATGCTTTTTCAGTCTTGGGAAATTGCCCTTCAAGCAAAGATGTTACAATAATGAATTCCCGTTATTATGGAGGAAAACTGTCTAATCCCCGTCGTAGTATATTTCGAGATCATGCTGCTTGCGCCATATTTAACTTGTTGTCATGGAAATGTTACCATAGTACCCAATATCAAAAAGAGCGGCAGTTTTTCAAAGTGCAGGATCTACAAAATGAGCAAACAGCGAAATCGGCGAAGAGGAGTACTGGCAAATGAACAAGTAGGATGAACCATCGCTTTTATATTATACTGCCATTGCCACCATGCTAACCGAAGTCGATTTATTTCAGTTGGCGGACCTAGCTTTAAAGGTGCCTGAAGTCGGTGCTGTTAATTTCAATCATTTGCACCGACTTCTGGTTGAAATCTTAAAGCGGACGAACGTCACTGATAAGGATAAAGTTAGTCTTAATGAAGGATTTGTATTAAATTCGAGCGTTAAAGACGATCGTGATGGTGCCGGACAACCAGTGGTAGAAACGGAAGCAAATAAAAAAGATCAGCTAGTTAATGCTGAATCAAAAGCAAGTGTTCAACATGATTTTGGGGAAGAACTGGGAAGGTGAGTTTCTAAATGTGTACATAAGCCAGTGTTTACTAAATCGTCTTAGCATTTGATTTCAGTCAAGCCATTTGTAAACGTTAGAGACTTTATTTCCCTTCTCAAATTCACATATTTACTTTGTTATGACCTTTTGAATGGTCAATAATAAGTTTTGGAAAGAGTCTTGTGTTATTTAAACACCCCGCCGTCACGTTGTATGTGCCGGACGATGTTGACAAGGTGTTGAGTGATGACAAACCGATGATTGTTCGCAAAACTTGTAAACACGAACAAATAAAGGAACGCGTGTCTCCAGTTTATGCCAAGAAAGAGGAACTGCAGAAATAATGCAACTGTATGAGCGTCACGGCACTCATTTTCTCTAAGGTTCCTATTTTTGAAGAACTGAGGGCCGAGTTAATTATTTATCGTGACTTCATACATGTTTAAAAATGCCAAGCATAAATGAGAGATTAAGAGGCGAAATGATGATATAAGCTATCTGGTTGACCTGCACCCTAGGTTCTTTCTTTGTTCATACTTTTTGATCATGCACTTCCAGAGTGATTTTGGTTGGCAACCCTTAACATTCAAAGCACAGATATTTCATTTCTCAGTAGAATCAACTGTATTGTTTCCATGCTTATCAATTATTCATCACCAAATCGTTGTGATTCGTTCTGATCTGGTTAAAAATATCACCAAGAAAACTCAAAAACGTTTAATCGGCTTGACCTATAGCGTTAAAAGAGCGAGGGTATTCACGTATTACTGAGCGATTTACAGGGCGGTCACTTTACGATTCGTTTAAGACAAGCAAATAAAATATTCATGATGAATGCAACCAATGTTTACGAACAAGCTCAAGTTTTGAAACAATTCTAGCAATTTTGCTTATAAAGATACCGATGTTTGTGACAAGAAGGTGCTTTTTTAATTGTATGGTCAATTCTTGTCGTAATAGATATGCCTTTGACATGCATAAATAGACTGAAGAAAATTTCAACTCTTGTTTCAAAATAGCAAGTTTCTTTGAACTGTGTAATAACCTGTCATATGTCAACACAGTGAAATTTACAGACTCGTACTGTCACCCTGTGCGCCCCAAAGAATATGCACACTCAGTTTTTTCTCCATTTGATAATATCCTCTGTAAGTTTCTTTGATACAAATAAAATTGTACACCACAAGATAACCATTTACTGTGGCTGTAAACGAGCGGCTCCTAGCTATTTATTAAGCCGTTTCTTATTAACACCCAACATTTATTTGTCTTTGATTGATGTAATATTAAAAGGGATTTTCTTTCTTTTCCTTTCACCCTTTATTCGTGGATCCTTCCATCTTGCTCTCATACTGTGATGCAGAGGATAGGTGTGACTTCAGTGGCTTCAAATGCCTTGAAATTAAGGGAATGCACTTTTTTCTGTACGTTTTTGGAATTTTACAGTATCAGCAATATAGCCTCTGTCTTCAGACTGCTTGAACCTTTTACTTTTGACCTTGATACATTTGAATATAATATCAAGCGAAATCTTTCCTTTTTTTGCTGTTATTGTATCTATTTTGGTGTTTACGTTTTCTTTCTACTTCTTTCAAAGTAACTCAACAGCTTGAAGTGGCAACCCTACCTTGTATTGAGTGAAGGATTAAAAAAATAAATTATAAGAATACGTTAAGTCTTAGATTCACAAATTATTACAGCACTTATTGTTAACCATACATCTGTTTCTTTCACTTATTATTATTCCTGTGCAGAATTTCAAAGCCAGCTCTCTCCTATCCATGAGGCTCAAACCTGTATCGTATACTAACAAAGAGGCTCAATTTGATGCCCAGTGCAATCTCCAAGTGGTTTCATTTTAATCCTATGTGAAAATATGTGTTTTTATTTCAAGTAAGCCTATCTTTTTCTGTAAGTACTATGGTTCAGTTTTCTGACTTTGACAGGAATTTATATTTGTTTTGTGTGAATGAAGACTTATATTTCCATACTTGACAGGCAACTGATATTGAAGTGTAAAAAGTAGGATATCACTCATGACGAAAATGACATATGATACATACTAAATACTGTATAACAACTTGAAAACAGTACTAGCAGCTTACCTCAAACAGAAAGAAGGCTTTTAGAAGGGGCTGAGTCCCACCCCACCCCCACATAGTTGGCACCTATTGTATTCCTAGTTTGAAAACAAGTGAAAGGGTCTTCTTTACAGTTCTGGGATAGGGTAGGAGTGTTGGTGTTAGACTACTAAAGATTTTGAAATTTTCAAGGTCTGGACAACAAGATGCCCTTAGCTAAATTTGGACATTGGAAAACTGACCCTTTGCCCCAGGCTTTGCACCCAAGGTGCTCTAATTTTAACAAGAGGTGAAGGAAAATTAGATCAAAACTTTTATCCTTTTCACTACAGGAAACCACAGTTAAACAGATCCTGTTGCAGAAAGTTAAGTAGAATTGTTATTTAGCATAGAGGTCGCTTGAGGCATTCTCATGCTCCTTGAAACAATGTCATAAATGATCGTGGGTGCCTCATTTTTAACACCTACAAGGAACTTAATACAAACACAATTTTTTACCCACTGTTTAATGGCCTACCTCTTCAAATCTTCCATTCGTGTGGTGCAAGAACGGATTACTAAAGAGTCCAAGAGTGCACTGCATTAGGTATCAATTTGCAGTGTATGCATGGAGTTCTTTCCCGAATGTTTTAAGATTTTATTGTTGAAATGTATCTATTTACACTGCCATCTACAGGCAATTTTCCTATGCTTCAGACAGCCTACTCTTCAGAAGCAATAGGCCTACTTTATTACTATTTGATTTATCAGTAAGAGTAAGAAAAAATTATGGCACCATGACACCCTCAGTAGACCATCGAGTAATATACTCACATTTATATGAACAGGCCTATCTATAACACATAAATTGAGAACCCCACTTGTCTTAAAGATAAAGTTTTAATTCACCCCAAATCTGATGAAAATTTTAGGATGTTGACTTGGAGGAAGACTGCTAAGATGCATTTAAAACATTCAGTGCATATGTAAATGATGATTATGTACAAAAGTGTTGAATCAAGTGTCCTAACTCAAGAGGCCTCCAAGAGGCATTTAGCCACTTTCTTCACTATTGATACTGTGACCTTTCCAATTAAGATTCTTTTTCAAATTGTCAGAAAGCTTACAATTGTCAACTATATCACCACACCCATGCCCATGCCCTATTTTACATAAATAAAAGAACCCCCCCCCCCCCCCCCCCTTTTCATTCTTCACTGTTTTTTAGTACCTGTACAAATGTTTTCTACATTTTTTTTTGACTTCATATAA
>JAAAKL020017234.1:0-10688 GCA_010016065.2 Carybdea cf. marsupialis auct. non (Linnaeus, 1758) | reverse complement strand
TCAACAATAACAAAACTGAACTGGTTGAACAATATCAAAACTGAACTGGATTAATAATGCTGAAACTGAATTGGCTTGACAATTCTGAAACTAAACTGGCTCAACAATATTGAAACTGAACTGGCTCAACAATATTGAAACTGAACTGGCTCAACAATATTGAAACTAAACTGGCTCAACAATATTGAAACTGAACTGCCTCAACAATATTGAAACTGGACTGGCTCAACAATAACAAGACTGAACTGGTTGAACAATATCAAAACTGAACTGGATAAATAATGCTGAAATTGAACTGGCTTAACAATGTTGAAACTGAAATGGCCCAACAATGTTGAAACTGAACAGGCTCAACAATGCTGAAACTAAACTGCCTCAACAATATTGAAACTGGACTGGCGCAACAATATTGAAACTGAACTGGCTCAACAATATTGAAACTGAACTGGCTCAACAATGTTGAAACTAAACTGGCTCAACAATGTTGAAACTAAACTGGCTCAACAATGCTGAAATTAAACTGCCTCAACAATATTGAAACTGAACTGGCTCAACAATAACAAAACTGAACTGGTTGAACAATATCAAAACTGAACTGGATTAATAATGCTGAAACTGAATTGGCTTAACAATGCTGAAACTGAATTGGCTTGACAATGCTGAAACTGAACTGGCTCAACAATTCTGAAACTAAATTGGCTCAACAATATTGAAACTGAACTGGCTCAACAATAATGAAACTAAATTAGCTCCACAGTATTCAAAGTGAATACTAAATTGACTCGGCAATAATATGATAAGACAGACTGGAGTATTTTTTTCGCAGAACATTCTCCACAAAGTTGCATGAAGATAGGTTCAAGTGTATCATATTACGGCAAGATAGGCCTTGGCTTCATTTCCATGGCAACACCACTGTCAAGGAAGTTGAGGCTCTGCACGTAAGTCATAAAAACAATGGTTCCTTTCACTGATGAAAATAGTCCTCATTGTCAATAATGTCACGGACAGCGTCAATCTATTCGTCACTTTTTGTGAGTCTCAAAACATGTTTTCGGATTGGTGTACTCACATTAAAAGGGGCCTTGCAGGGGACCATCGCCACTATCTCAAAAGCTACAAAGAAACAAAGGAAAATTGAATTTAAGGTATGTTACGTAAGCTGTGGCGTCATCACCATCATCTTCATCGTCATTTTCATAGTCATAATCAGTACAATAATCAACTATCTGATTATCATAATCATCGTCATGATTCTTATCATCATCATCATCAGCATCATCATCATCATCAGCATCATTATCATCATAATCATTACCATCATCATTATCGTCATTTTCATAGTCATAATCAGTACAATAATCAACTATCTGATTATCATAATCATCGTCATAATTCTTATCATCATCATCAGCAGCAGCATCATTATCATCATCAGCATCATTATCATCATAATCATTACCATCATCTTCATCGTCATTTTCATAGTCATAATCAGTACAATAATCAACTATCTGATTATCATAATCATCATCGTCATAATTCTTATCATCATCATCATCATCATCATTATCATCATCATTATCATCATCATCATAATCATTACCATCATCATTATCGTCGTCCTCACCAGCAGCATTATCATTATCGTTTATACTCATTATGATCAGCAACAGCAGCAGTGAGAGCAGCTTTGGTATAGCATCGTCATTATCACCACAAAATACGGTAATGCGGTATACGACAATACCTATCAACTTCTTTTCCCTTAACCTCGTTATAATTACTGTAATCTTCGTCCTGTTCGTCCGCAGAAATGTCACCATTCATCAGTGGAGACGTTATTAAGAGCCATCGACAGGCAGCGAAGGCCCCAGTGTAGAAACAGATTTGGTTCTGCTAGAGTCTGGACTAGTTGTCTTATGGTAGTAATACTGGTCTACGTGCAGCCAAAACTAACGAAATAGCAGTAGTCATGTTCGGACCTAGGCTGCCATAATACCCATTAAAAAGTTTGTGTCTATAATCCTTACATCCCACTTCACGGCCCACTTACCAATGAGCTTATAGTTACTTTAAAACTAGACGTTTGACGAAAAATTGAGGGGAAAAACATATCAAACTGTGTGTTACTCTAGCAAATATACTATGTTGATCCCAAAGAAAATAAATTTCAATTTTTCTATTTACTAAGTTGTCTTCCCGTAGTTAACCAGTGGATATCAGCATCCAACCCTGCGCTATTTTGGAGACCAGCAATGTGACTTGCTCTTTGAATGTCACTATTCAGAAACAAAGGCAATCAAACCTTTCCATTTTCCTATACTTGTATCTAGCCTCTACAACTGGACCATTTTTAGGTACAGATATTCTGAAATCTAGCATATTTTATTGTATCAGCTTCAGAAGACAGTAAAAAACGGTACAATGTGTACTTTGAGTGTTTACAGATGGGGGTGAATCCAAGGCCAATGTTTACGTATGGCGTGAGTAATGCCCCCAACGCAACCTGGTTATGTGCTTGTCAAAATCCGATGAATCCATCCTTTGAAAAGTTATAGAAATCTAAAGATAGAAGTTGGAATGAAAACTGTAACACTGGAAATGCATTCAAAGTAAAAAGTATGACACTTACGAATTTTGCCCTTCTCCATCTTCCCTGCAAAGACAAGAGCAAAGTTTAAATTATTAATAAAAGTAGAAAGTTGGTCACTTCTACATGTTCTGTTCTCTAGACGTGTGCTAAGTTTATTGATGAAGGAACGATCAGGCTTTACAATTTTGAAGACAGTCATCATAAAATCGACAAATACCTAACAGTATGTGTCACTGCGGCATGCAGTGAATTACGAATGTTTCAGCCCCCTGTGTCCTTCATAGATTTAAAAGAGAAATCGAGGTGAAGATAACCAGTTTTGTAAGAGCTAAACTCGAGAAGTGTAAAACTTCCAATCGGTAAGTTGTACTATTTATCATCGTTAATTACTGTCGCTATTCTATTGTTATATTCCTTTTTCTTACGTTTTATCAATTGATCTTCAAAGACTGTACACTCTTACACGTTACTTCCAAAGAACAGACGAATAGAAAACTCTGTTTCTTAAACCTGGAATTCCTTGTTTGGGTTACCTTTGACGAATTTTTATCTGGACAGCACGAAACTCCTCTCAACAAGCAAGTGCGACTTGAGAGGCAGCCACAGTATGGTTTAACGGAAAGTCAAAACCAAAGAAACGTCTTTACTTTGACGCGCCTCCCCCCTTACACACACCCTGCAAGAAAAGTGCACTCTTAATAGTTCGACTCTGATTTATAAATACCTAACCGTATGACTGAAATTTGTGCTCCACGAGATATTTCCTCTGTTTCCTAATATTTCCTCTATCATTGTCAACTAAAGTTAGGAAACAGTAAAACAAGTACTGAAATCGTGCTCGAAGCCTCCTTGTGTTGATGAAAAGTGTTCGAAGTTATAAAATCTGTTCGTATGATCTTGCCAGAAAGCTTCTTTATTCTGTGATGCAAAAACCTTTTAAGAGGCACACTTTACCGTTGTTCACTATTGACATCAATCACTAGGAGAATGGGGCAACGGTAAATGAGACAATCTATGACATCACAACTGTAATCTTGGATGCAAGTTTGAATAAAAGGTTTGGCATAGGTGGGGATGAGCAGCGTGTCTAACTGCCCATATTAATCTCGTGGAAGTAAGCAAAAACGTGACACTAGGCATAGTGTAGGGAATGCAGTGTCGCAAACTTTTTTCGGCACAGGGCCCTGCATCCTCCGAAACCGCCACTGGGGATGAGTCCTGGATATCTTCAAGCTTATGGTTCAGGAACAATGTGAGGTTAAACCTCTTTATTGCTCAACGATACCTTAGAATATCATTGTGGTCTGTAGATTTTATAACAGGGCCATCGGAAGCCTTTAGATAGGGGTGCCGCAAAACAGTTTTGTGCAGTGTGAAAATAAGCCAGAACCCAAGTCGGGGTGCAGTGCAAGTCCCCGGCAATCTCACATACCGTAAATACTCGATTTAGCGCCCGGGACGCTTATTTAAAAAATCAACTTGTACAGCGGGCACTAAATCGAGAGGGGCGTTAAATCGAGAGGGACGCTTTTTTGTAAAAAACCACTTAAGCGCTGAAGAAAAATTTTGGAAGAAATAAACATTGCATGAAATAAATATGATGTTTATGTTTCAATGTCTACATCGTCATCTTCTTCGTTAGCCTCTTCCAAAATGAGTTCTACGTTCATTACCTCTTCGATATCCATATCAGTCACTTTTCCGCGTTAGATGAACAACTGAAGAGGGAACTTTCCATGTCTTTGCAAACTTCCATTTGCGCCTTCAAAAGGTCTTTTCCTGCTGCTCACGGTTCTTTTTTAGACAATCAATTAATTTAACTTCATTCCCTTTCCTTAACCCTATTCATATTGACCTTTTTGGTGCACTTCTGTATTTGGTGGTTGATTCAGCCCCACCTCTGCAAAATTGACATTTTGACTCCAACACTGTTGAAATTCGGCATGCTGATAGTGTAAGACAAAATGTACTATAATATTTTGCTGACATCAGCACCTTTTCTTTGAAAGAAACACAGATTTTTAATGTGATTATGCTTTTGCATTTAATTGGAAACTATTTGTGGTAGAGACTCCATTTTCCGAAAATCATGATGTATAAAGGTGGTTATTGATAATCAATAGCTATTAGACCTTCAATTATCTGTTATCTATCTATGACGTCATTACGTTTGTATCATATTGTTTAAATTTTCAATTGAAACACTGATTTTGTTCAACGACGAATCTGTGAGGTACATCAGCCCTTCACTTGTCATAAAGACCTAAGACGCTGTTCATGATACTCAAGCATTACAAATGATGCGAATTCAACCTCTACGTTTGCCACCTTCTAATTAATGAAACAATTAGCTTTCAATATCTACCCCATTACTCCAGAACATAGATGACGATAAAATCAAACCTTCATAAGGAGTCAAAGGGTTGGGTTTTGTAAAGAGAGCTAATAAAAAGAGAGATTGACAACGGGGATCGGTTGGGTTGATTCAGTCACTAGATGGTGCATTGTGTCATTTATGTCACAACAGGAGCGGAAGTAGATGTGGCCGAAAAAATCTACGTCACCATATGCTATAATAAATTTACGAAAAAGTCAAAAAATTTCAGTCCAAAATGTTTAATAGTTTTAGAGCAATCACGATTTAAAAACGTCAGGAGTTGATTCAACCCCCTCCCCCCCAATAGGAATAGGGTTAAGAAAAGTTGTTCAATTAGGCACCCTGCGGCGCTAGTTCGAGAGGGGCGCTTATTTAAAAGTTTGGCTGAAGGAGGGGCACTTATTCGAGCATTTACGGTACTTTTGGATCAGCACTCGAGGAAGATGATCTCTTTCAACCTGCATCAGGGAAAAACAAATTGTTTGAAATGTCAAGTTTAACATAGTTGCAAGATAATTTCTTGGGCTTTTTATCTTGCAAAGATGGTTTGTTGTTGACGGTCGCTCTCCAGAATAATACCAAAGAAATAATCCTCCAAATACCTCTCTTTTTACACCATGATATAAAACCAAGCTTGGCTACAACTTCGACGTGAGTTACTGAATGGCAATGAATACTCTATCATCTTCATTATATACGAAAATAGAGAGTAATGCGGAGAGAAAGTGATAACGTAAAAAATCAAAAGGTTTGGAAATGATATGATTTTACTCAAGATACCTAAAGCGATCCTGGAATAGACTGCTTCCAAAAATACCAGATATGTAGTGTACATAGTGTTTCAAGTAGAGGTGTCTGAATTTCAAATATCTCTGGTCAAAACTCTCTTATTCTCTCTTGGTTCCTTTCGTTACGAACCAGCATAATACCAGCAAACAGCAACAAATAATAAGGTTTTGTTAGAGAGAATTAAAACTTTGAAAGCTGATATCTCGGTGTTGGGAAAGGGTAGCACTTTCAATTTTTGCCATTGACATTCTTAATAGTAGGGCTACATGAAAATCGAGTATTTGTTCCATAATTCAAACATTTTCTGAATTGAAACGTCTCACTTTCCCCTACGTATTGAATGAATTAGACAACGTGACATGGGTGGAAAATAAGGTAGGTCAATGGAGGAAATGCGGAGGGAAAACATGACTGATGCAGATAAGTAACTACACCGACAGATGCGATGGGGGCGAGTATAAACATTGATACAAAACTTAGATGAGTAGAAATAGAGAAATATTCTGCATTCTGAGCTCCTGGTTGGCCTTCGTAACAGTGGCGGTTTTGAAGGGTGCGGGGCCCTGGGCCGAAAAAGTTTGCGGGGTCCTATGACGTCATGCATTGCAAGGAAGTTCAGACATGATCGTACTGCGGATGTTTCTAAGTACATTTTATTCCTTCCAGTGGATACAGTTTGGAGTTTTCACTTACTCCCACGACATCAATATGGGCAGTCAGACACAATTTTTTCTTAGCATTGAGGTGCGGGGCCCAATACAGGTGCGGGGCCTCGGGCTATGCCTCTGTCAGCCTCCCCCTAAAACCGCCACTGCTTCGTAGTGTCAGGCCTGATGCAAGGACTAAAGTCATAAGATGAATTCCTCTAATTTTTAATCTTGTGGATCTGGTTCAACATCCGTGGTCGTTGCGACCATAGCGGGATTTGTTGATGATAAAAAACCGTAAGTTTAACGTAACAAAGTGATGCGGCGAATACATTTTATTAACTGTCCTTTTTATTCTCATCCTCACTTATATGACAAAATTCTTTCAATCCCGCTATTAGCATGTTTCGTTCTCACTTTTCCTTTCTCAAATATTTATCATCTGATTCCCGACATCTCACAATATGATAAGTTAATATGTAATATTTTTTAGAAGACAGGATCCGAATGATAAGAAGCACTTATTTAGGTCTCCTTCTTTTTAGAAAAGGTTCTGTTATAGACCAAGATCCTCGTGGGAGTTCTCTTTACTCCTCTATAGTTTTCCTGCATGACGCCATGTTTGTTGGAGAGGGGGGATCTGTTCAATCAGTAAGTGAATAGCGCCATTGCGTAGTGTTATTGGAGTTTCCATTGCGGAGATCACTCCTAAAGATAAATCAGACCCACAACGAAATTCTTTTCTTTGTGTATGCTAAAATGTTCCTGAAAGTACACGTGATTTCGTTCAAGACGTAACTCCCACAATACAGAAACCAAGTGATTTCAATATGTCAATGGACGTATCCTCAATGCTAATTTGATATGATTATATTTGAATAGGTTGGAAACCTCATTATGAAATCATGGGAAAACGGAGGACCATTGAGAGACAACATTGTCAGATCTTAAAGAAGTCTTCATTCCCTTGTGCTACTCTGCCCTCCAAACTGTTAAACAGAACTAGGTGATGTTAACGGGTCGTATTGACAACTTGTATCAACAAGTCATCTTAATGACTGGTTTCGGAAAGTTGCATCGACAAGTTGTGGCAACATGTTGCAGTCAACTAGAGATTTTAAAACACATACAAAACACATACGTCTACTTAAGCATTTTTTTTCTCGACCTTCTTTCAACTCAAATTCCTATATAGCAACAGGCAACACTTCACCTTCAAACAAGACCTGGTACTTGTGGAGAAAATTAATCATACCATATAACATACCATACCATCATACCTGAGACGTTGTTTGCAGTATCAGCTTAAGATCATCTTCATCTTTACGTCCTTCATCTGGTAGTAAATAACTGTCACTCGCCGGGTGGCCCAAAACTATGTTTCTTGTAACATTTTTAAAAGTAAATTTTGAAATTTGCAGGATGCTCTTGAAATCATTGTATTTTTGAATCATTTTTTGATTTAAGAGCTGCTGTGTTTGCCTGAAGGGTGTGAATTTAAGAACAGAAGGGCTCTTTGTCATTTTCGAAATCAAATCTTTGGACCCCACCCATTTGCTAAAAGATTTTGTAACCACTACCGTTAGCCCATACTTATGACCCCAGGCAACCTCAGTTGTTTGTAATGATTCCTCAGCTATAAGCTTTCATCATTTCATGACATGCTATCAGTCAGGAAACAAAGTTTTAAAAAAATTGTTTCTTTAGGTTACCCTTACATCACAACTTCTCTACCCGGCCTAGTGATTCGTACTCCCCACCTCCCCGTAAATGTAAATTCAATCTATGCTTAAAGTTGAATCTAGCTAACTTGCTCAGACAAAGACGACGACTCACGAAATGATAAACATCCACCCTCTATGGTATCAACTGAGTCGAAAAGTGTCAGTATATTGAATCTAACTGTTCCTTATCTCCTTTTATGTACCTGGTGGCATTAATAAGCTCTAAGCTCTCAACTCTTGTAAAACCAGCGTTTTATATCTGTGCACTGTCAATATAGGTCTATGCATTTCTCGGACAGCGTTTTACTAACAGGACAAGGGGCTTAAGAAGTACCAAGGAGTCTCGTACACTTTTGCCGTTTACTGTATTGCTCTAACGGAAATCCCTAATGACATGTGTTGTTTTAACTGAATCAGGTAGGAGCCTACAATTTTTGTACCAAAGGGTCCTATCAGACCTGTTCTTTTGATCAGACAAATTCTCTAGTAACTCTGCTAGTACAACGGGAAGGCGTGACTCAACAGAATGTTGATATGTTTCAAAAACACATACTGAAAGTCTGACCAAAAACAAGAGTTGTCTTTCCAACAAGTAATAATATACAGAGACAAGTGCTGCAAGCATGCAGTTCACACATCTTCTTCGTTACGTTACAGCCAGTATTAAGACCTTTCTGAAAGTTAAGGGAATGATATCTTAGTTAAATCTAGTATAAATATTGTGATGTTACAGGTTACGTACCTTCACTTGCCCCGATTTAGACGATAGGTAACACTCTCTGTAAATGATGTAAACAAGTCATTGATTAAGTTCCTGACGCAGTCTATAAACTGGCTAAAACTGTTTGATGTGGAACTGTTTGACAGAAGGGTAACCACTCATCTGCGAAGCGACCGATTCACATGGAACAAATGATATTTAGAAGAAGAATGCTGTAGCTGATAGCTACAATGGGATATGTCCAATTGTTAACTCAGGCGGTGCAAGAGGAATTAATACTCAACAACAATGGTTTATGACATACGCGACAATCAGTCTGTCAAGACAAGGCAATCTAAGTTATTAGAGCTAGTTTCGAGTATCATCTCGTTGAATCGCCTTCTGATGCGGAACCATATATATCTGGGGTGTGGAAGAAACTGTGAAACCATGACCATTTTTGCTTGTCAGCGTTTTTAACCAAGCCCGTAGTCTGGGGCGGGAGCTAAGGAGGAGGTTATCCCCCAATGCAATTTATCTCCATAATTATCTTCAAGGAAACCAAAAGGTGTTCGAAATTTAAGTTAAGACATGTAGCGTTTACGCATTAAGTTTTAATAGATACAGAGTTATGTTTCTTTTCACAAGTGGCTTGTTTGACATCACTTAAACGGCTATTAGAAATATGATCTGTAGATAAAGTCCTCGCGAAACCGCATCACCTAATCACAATCGGACGTGTTTGAACAATAACGTATACCGTATATGCTCGATTAACCGCCCTCTCGATTAAATACCCCCATATCAAGGAAGCCTTTAAATAAACACCCTTCTCGAATAAGCGCCCGGGCGCCTAATTGAGCAACTTTTCTTAAAGAAAAGGGTGGCGCTTATTCGAACTCACTGCAGCAAGAAGACAGCTTTACTGAAAACATGCTTTCTCTTTGAATTGGTCGATAGCTTTAAAGTTAGCATCAAAATGCCTGAATTTCTCCAATATCAGTTTAATTTCATTATTTAATGTCTAAGCAGTTTTAATAAGCGCCCCTCTCGATTTAGAGCCCCTCTGGTTCAAGTGCCCCTTGTAAGAGTTGTTTTTTAAAAAAGCGCCCTTGGCGCTAAATCGAGCATTTACTTATATTGATGAATTCTACTAAGCTTCTAATCATCAGGAAACTTTCAGAGGTTCCAATATTAGGGAAAATTCTAGAAGCATTAAGATTAAGATTGTAGTAACGTTAACGTCGCTGTAGCAACCAGGGCAAGGTAGAGTAACTCCTTATCAATACATATACATGTTCTTCGTTTTTATCTATTGGAGGAACCATGATCTCTCTCACAGTTCCTCAGTCACCCTTTCTCACTTTACATCATTTCTAATTTATGCAATATATAAACCAATCACAGTTCCTCAGTCACCCTTTCTCACTTTACATCATTTCTAATTTATGCAATATATAAACCAATCACAGAACGCTTAACTACTGCAAGACCTACTCGTGCATCACGGTGTTCCAAGAACAACAACAACAATTGTTGTGTAGTTACCGCTGACACAAAGGTCTATTACTAAGCTACAAATTGTATGCTCACCACGTGTTAGGTGTAATTGGAAGTAGTTATGTGAGAGTGGTTCAGTATTCCCACTCAAGAATGGTAGTAATAGATTTGTTGAGACGATTTGAAGTTTCTTATTTTACTGTCATTCTCTATATATGACTATAAGAATGATATCCTTAAAATAAGGATAAACACACATTACAATAACAACAATTACTACAACAATTCACCTTCTGACTGCCATCTTAACCTGAGTTCATATACGAGCTACCCTAATATGACTTGCAACCTGATG
>JAAAKL020017233.1:0-10689 GCA_010016065.2 Carybdea cf. marsupialis auct. non (Linnaeus, 1758) | reverse complement strand
TGCATTTGATTGGCTAAAATATACACTTCTTGCATTTGATTGGCTAAAATATACACTTCTTGCATTTGATTGGCTAATATGAAGCAAAGCAGATTGATATCTGATATGAAGAACACTGAGTTATAGCTGCACCATCAGAGTATTTAATCAACGAAGAGATTTATTATGGTGAACATGTTAATACCACTCCTCATCTCTTAAATTAAGATTAACTGGTGAAAGAGAGGCTATCGTGCTGATATTTGACTGGTAGCACTATGGAAGACCTAAAATAATTATTGAAAAGCTAGATTTGTGTGAACAGAAAAGCAATTTCAGGTGAATAGGCCATAGTCACTATTAAAACTTTAAGCTAATAGTCACTGAATATCCCGGTGGTGACATTTTCACTTTTCACTAGTGTCTCTTCTAACTTGAAGTCACTGAATAACTATCAAGGTATAGATATTCCATTTTTTAGGGTGCTTAGGTGCATGTAGGGTCCTTTCACATTGTTGGGGATACTTTGGAGGGTTGATTTCTGCCTAGAAACAGGGATTTTTACTTGATAGATTTTTTCCTCTGGAAATTTTCCCAAAGCATTTTTTCTCCAGGAATTTTTTCCAAGGAGGTTTTTTTCTTTAGTTATATCTCCCGTATGGACTTTTTCTGAGGGATTTTTACTGAATATATACTGAAAATGGTAAAATGCAGGAACTGTGCCCCCCCCCTCCCCACACACAATATGCTGCCAGCTACTGGCCTGGGTGTCAGGAGGTGTTTTCCATTGCTGCTAATGAAACATGTTAGCACGTGGGAGTGGAACTCATCATAGCAATATTTTTGCTACTATTTCAGAAACAATAGCATGCATCATACGGCAACGATATTTTCCCTTCAAGACAAACTAATGTACTCACTACATATATCTTACTTGACATTTGCTAGCTATATTATAAGTTTCTTAGCGAGCTAAATGGGCGTTAATATAAGTTGATATTGAAGGAGTTGATGTCTCATGTATCTTTTTATTCAGAAAAGTTGAGTTCAGGACAATGTGATATCACTGATATCTTATCTTTGTTGCATGATTTGTAAGGAACTAGCCTATCTGTTATGTGGGTTGCATTGATTTCCTCCCTGTACATTAGCTGGGTGCTAAACTGATTTGAAAGACCTTAGCTTCGCTTGGTCACCTTATAAGCCTCAAATCCATGCCCTGTCAAATACCTTGCTAAAGGCAGATGATTTAAGCAACAATGAAATTGAGGAAATTATAAGAAAAGAGCTTCTTCGATGGGTTAAAATGAGTGGAAAACTCATCAAAGCCAGATATAGTTAGGCAGTGTCTATGTTCAGATATGCAACAGCCTTTATCAATTGGAGATTTCAGAGATAGACTGATGAATCTGAAAGCTGCTAACAGTGCTCAAACCCTGTCACATGACACAAGATGCTGACTACAAGTAGCTCTAAACCAAACTGTTCAATTATGTTCAGAAGAGCAAGGAAAAATTTATCATTGCATAACAAGAGAAGGAGCTTGCTCCAGGATTAAGTGGCACTGAATTCAAATAGAGAATGAGGAATGCCAATGGAAAGAAAGCAGATTTCTGATGAACAATCCTGGGCATGGTTAAAAATGGACATCAGACATGAGAAACTGACTCTACTAGTAAGCACAGAAAAATAAGTAATGTTCACCAGTGCTATCTAAGCCAAGATTGACCATACTCAGCAAAGTGCAAAATGCCGCATTTGCAAAGAGAATTGATAAAAGAATGCACAAAACGTGCACTGAAAGAGTTCAAGCAGCAACACCATTGGATGTGAAAAGCTGTGTATTGGGACATCTGTAGAAAGAGAGACTCCCTCACAAGCAAATACTGGTATAAACATGAACTATCTTTAGTTTTAGAGAATGAAGATTTAAGACCTTATGGGACATAAATGTACAAACAGATTATGTGGTAGAGGCCAGAAGACCTGCAATGATCCTTATTGACAAGAAAATGGAAACATTCTGTATTGTCAACTTTGGTCCCAGCTGACCACTGCATTGATCTGAAGGAGCAAGAGAACATCGAGAAATATCAAGACCTCAAAAGAGACTTCAAAGACTATGGAATCTGAGGGTAACAATAATTCCTATAGTCATTGGTGCCCTCAGGGCAATCCCAAGGACACCTATGCATGTAGCCAAAATTGGTGTAAATGTAGCCATAACACAGATGCAGACCACTGTTTTATCGAATATGGCATGAATCATAGGGAAGGTCCTGGAGATCTAATGAGACTTGTTTTCACTAAATGTCTTTACTACTGTTAATTTACTAAGATTGATGAGATTTGCAATATAACAATAATAATAATAATAATAATAATACCATATAAGTCATGAAAGAAAGGGATCTGAGAGTTGCTACATGCATATAATCTAGTGATATTGTCAGAAATGAAATACAATCTACACAGGTGAATTGTAGAATAGCAAGTTTAGGGTAGAGACAAGAGAGGTAGAGGAAATGGAGACATGTATCACAACAGTCTGGAGAGGAAAGTTGAAATAGATAGGAGAGCAAAACGAAGAGGCTAGAGGGGCTACATCAAATGAAATGAAGTAAGCACTTGGGTTCTGGAAAGGAAGACTGAAAACGTGTATTAGCACAAAATGTTAATAGTTAAAACATGTGGGCAAGAGACAAGGACCCTTGGGAAGAAAAAGGTACAACAACTGGTTTGGTTTTTGGAGATGATTTTGTCGAGTATCAGGAGTGACTGTGTCGAGGATGATGTAGATAATGATGATGAGGACAAGGAGGAGCAAAATGATTGATTGAGCGAGTGAGTGATTGATTGAGTGATTGATTGATTGATTGACTGAGTGATTGAGTGCTTGATTAATTGATTGAGTGATTGATTGGTTGAGTGAGTGAGTGAGTGATTGATTGATTGATTGATTGATTGAGCGAGTGATAGATTGGTTGAGTGAGTGAGTGATCGATTGAGTGATTGATTGATTGAGTGATTGATTGATTGATTGAGTGAGTGAGTGAGTGAGTGAGTGAGTGAGTGAGTGAGTGAGTAATTGATTGATTGATTCATTGAGTGAGTGGGTGAGTGAGTGAGTGATTGATTGATTGAGTGAGTGAGTGATTGAGTTATTGATTGATTGATTGAGTGAGTGAGTGATTTATTGATTGATTGAGTGATTGATTGAGTGAGTGATTGATTGGTTGAGTGAGTGAGTGAGTGATCGATTGAGTGATTGATTGATCGAGTGATTGATTGATTGATTGAGTGAGTGAGTGATTGAGTAATTGATTGATTGATTCATTGAGTGAGTGGGTGAGTGAGTGATTGATTGATTGAGTGAGTGAGTGAGTGAGTGAGTGAGTGATTGAGTTATTGATTGATTGATTGATTGATTGAGTGAGTGAGTGAGTGATTTATTGATTGAGTGATTGATTGATTGATTGATTATTTGTTATCAATATTGGTAGAAATGATGAAGATTGTGATGGAGATGGTGGTTATCAGAAGAGAAGTAGGAGAAAGACTTAAAGTGACAAATCTGTTAATGACTGCCTAGATTATTTTAATCCATGACCTACTTAAGGTAGGCCATGTTTTAATCTTGGAAGTAAGAAGATGTTCCCGAGTAAACATGGCCAAGATTGTAGAGTAGCATGACAAAACGGCATTTCATGTATTGAAGTATTTTTGCTAGTGATCTTACTGTGTTCCAAAGCAACAGGGTAATATGGACTCTTGAGACTTTTTTCCAGTACATTTCTCATGAAGTATTGTTTAAAATTGTCTTATTGTGTGCAAAAATAGTGGAGGAACACAAACTGTTTAATTGTTTCCTATGTGCAGTAGCTA
Source organism: Carybdea cf. marsupialis auct. non (Linnaeus, 1758) (assembly GCA_010016065.2). NCBI lineage: Eukaryota > Metazoa > Cnidaria > Cubozoa > Carybdeida > Carybdeidae > Carybdea > Carybdea cf. marsupialis auct. non (Linnaeus, 1758). Next base: position 6,825 of record JAAAKL020017233.1, on the reverse strand, counting down.
GGGACCCTAGTGCAGATAGAGCACAACCCTAGATAATGTGTGGTAAATCACATCCTTTATTGCCCATTACAAAGATGACTATGAAGTACATCTGCATTTACAGGACGTTATGCTCTGTAATAGGGACATCACCACGTGACCCCCATCATCTATGTATCATACATATACATCAGTATACGTGCCTGTAAACCCTTATTAAATAGCCGGACAGTGACCTTGGGTAGAGTGTTAGTGGTAACTGTAAGAAGACGTTGTTTTAATACTCAGCTACACATTAGTTAACAAATAAACCAGACTGTAAAGACTGTAAAGACTGTAAAGAGGGAATCTTTGTGGGCTAAATTGAGGTTGTGTGGATTTGACTGGTTATAGATATGCGCCAAAGTACTTACCCGAACTGTGCAACAGTTGCTTCTAGTAGAGTGTCAGTTACAACTATGAGAAGATGTTGTTTAAATACTCACACACGTTAATGATCTATTAGATCTATTGGTAGAGTGTGAGTCGCAACTATAAAAAGACATTGTTTGAATACTCACACACACATGTTAACAATCTAGTAGACTATGAAAGTGAAGACAGAAAAGGGAGAAATTGCTAAGGAAATGAGGGGGTCTTTGTGAAGTAGGTTATAAGATTGTGTGGATTTTGGAAACTAATAAGATGCCCTAAGGCTTTTACTCGATGATGTAGTAATTGCATGTTTAATTTTAGAGCCAACTGTATCACGTAATAACAGTAACTATGGCCTTTGTTATGGGTTGGGCGATGAGTAAGTAAGTGCCATATGAACTTTCTTTTAATGTACAGTGAAAATATTACTGACCACAAGTCATTGAGTCCTTCTGTGAAGATTAGATTATTTACCCACAAGAAAAGAGATCTTATTTTCCTGGCAAAGGTTGAATTGCTCCAGCTGTCTAACACTCTGTTTGTTTTTGTTTTAGTGGAAAAGGAGATATTTTCGACTGTTTTCAAACAAAACACTGGCATATTACAAGGACAAGAAGAGTAAGACGTGTATGAAGAAACCAATAGACCTGAACCTCTGCTCGAGTATAGATGCAAAACTACATTTCAAGAAATGGGACCACGTCTTCAGCATCAATACAAGACCTAGGAATTATTATCTAGTGGCTGAAGACGACTTCGTGATGAAGCAGTGGCTGAAGAGGATCTGTGATTTATGCAGTTTCAAGGAAGATCCATCAAGTAAGACAGTTTATTTATTGTTTGTTAAAGAATCGTCTGTAAGCTCTGGAGATGGCTGGTATGATATCTTAAATGATTCAATACGACTTGATGTGTGTTAACTCACTTTCGTATGATAAACGTAACTCCACTTTACTTCGTTTCTCCAGTTTTTGATGCTTGCATAAGCCAGACATGTGTACATTCAGGACTCTTCAGTTACGGACGTGTGTTGAACTAAACCACATCTGTTGCTTATTTCATTCAGCTTTCGTCCTACCGAAGGTCGTCGTACCCAAATCATTTCATTTTCTTTTCCTCTTCATCATCAACATCGCCATCTTCGTTGCCATCATCATCATCATTATCATTGTTTTCTGATTCTTCATCGTCGTCTTCCCTTTGACTTCTTTTGTGTTTTTTTTCTTAGTTGTTTACGTTTTGGTCTCTTTGCTCCTCTTACTCTTTTTATTAGTATTTTTATTGTCTACGTGTTTTGATGGTCGTTTTCTTGCACGTTATATTTGACTTCGCGTTTGTTTTTGACCCTCTTGTTTGTCTCGTTCATTTCTTTTTATTCATGTGAATTTTCGTGTGCTCTCTGGTCTTCGTTTTCGTTAAGATCCTGTATCGTTCATCGAGTTCCTCTTTGCTTTTTTTCTCGTTCAGTTTTATATTTCTTGTTCTGCGTGTTTCTTTTCATCTTTTTTTGTTTTCTTGTTCTGCTGGGTGCTTTCTTTTTCTTTGTTTTCTTTTACGTGTCTTTTATGTTCATTGTGTTCCCTTTAATTTTTTGTATTACGCTCTGTATTTTTGTCGTAGTTTTCCAGTTCCTCGTGTTCATTTTTGAACTGCTTGTTGTTCCTCGTGCTTATTTTTGTCCTTTTCTTCTCCTTTTCATTTCCTTCTTTTCTTTGTAATCATCCCATCAGGTTTCTTTGCTGTTTGTGTTGTTTTGGGTTATTTTGATCCTTTTTAGTCTTTAATGCAGGCCAGGTAAGGCTAGCTTAAATTTTAAATATTTCAGATTCAGTAGACCAATTTAGTGGGAAGTTTATGGCTACCTACCGGCAGTGTCTTGTAGGTTTTTGGCAACTGTCTTCGAAAATCGAGAAAAAGCGAAATAATACACTAAAATTAAGAAGTCTCGATTACGTAGACACAAAATGAGCAAAAATGGATAAGGTGGTTTCAGAATTCGGAAGACAAAGCAGAGGAGGTTTTCACCACGTGGATACGTGCTTCTAAAGTGAAGGCGATTTATTCGTGTTTTTTTATTCTGATGACTTCCATGCAATTTATCAATGAGTTATATAATATTCTCAGTTGTTACATAAGCGAGGCGCCACTGCAGTTTCGTACCCCCTCCCCTCAGAAATCACCGAAAAAATAGTCCGAACGTAATGAAACTTATAAGACAAAGTAATATAGGATATAAACAACTTAATGAAAGCATATAAACATTTCTTGTTTACTTTTTATTCATAGTATACAGTGTTGTATGTAACCGTCCTGTGTATCACTATTGCAACAGGAGTTCAACAGTTGCCTGTTTATTTGGCGTGGACAAGATATCCGTTCGTCACGACGGGGGTCAATTTGATTAGAGATGACGGGGGTCAACTATTTATATATTGCTTTGACTGGTACTACTTTCACCTTGGCACTTTTACTGATCGATGTAGTGTATAAGCCCCCGTCGATTAGAACAAGTGGAGTTATTAGAGATGGACTAGCCTGCAAGGCCTGTAAGTTCCGCTAACCCAGGTATAAAGCCCCGAATCCACGTGCTACGCGAATGAGGCTGTATGACGGTGCCTCATTCTCATGGTAGTTGGAAGAGTTTTGTCCACAATTCATGCTTGAAGATGAAAGTTGCTGGTGCGCAGCTGATTTATATTAGTTAAAATAATTAAAAAATCCCCTTTGTGCCAACAGAAGCAATTGAAAATTAAGTCAATACAAGGTCCATTTTGAACGCTTGTCACTCTTACATTTTTTCTCCTCTTATACAGGTTGTACACAGGCCCTCATATCTACACAGAATGGTACCCGAGTAACGTCATTCCGACAGAAACTAGATAACCCAGAGCAGATTATACCAATATCAGAGAGATTAGCGCAACGGCAGACTTTAGCGGCAAGACCTTCAAATGATCCCCAGGGATCTCCCCCTCGTGCTGGGCAGTGTGCTTACATGCTTCTGTCAGCGGCCCCACAAGCGGCATCTGCTGGTAAAATAGAGACAATTGGAAGGTAAGACAAATAGTGCTAGTTAGCTAAGGGGTTCCACAGGGATCAATTGTCGATACACTCTTTGTATTGTGGTGGTTGAAGTATACGTTTGTATCTGTATTCTGTTTGAACGTCATAATTGCTGCACACGATCACAGGTTGCCCCATGATTTTTACTGCGAGGTGGACGCCCTCATTTGAGTCGAAGAGCACCAAGACTTTCTTATATATTTTCTTCATGGAGTAATAACTTGCATGTTGCACAAATCAGGGAAATTTTTTTCCAAACCACAGCCTATGATCACAAGGTTGCTGTCGTTCTTCAATTTTCTTTATATGATTATTGTGAAACCTTACCCTTCATTTGCTTGCTTACCCTTTATTTGCGTCGTTACCCTTCATTTGCTTCCTTACCCTTTTAGTTGCGTCGTTACTCTTCATTTGCGCCCTTACCCTTCATTTGCGTCGTTACCCTTTATTTGCGTCGTTACCCTTTATTTGCGTCCTTACCCTTTATTTGCTTCCTTACCCTTTATTTGCGTCGTTACCCTTCATTTGCGTCCTCACCCTTCATTTGCGTCCTCACCCTTCATTTGCGTCCTTACCCTTTATTTGCGTCCTTACCCTTCATTTGCGTCCTTACCCTTTATTTGCGTCCTTACCCTTCATTTGCGTCCTTACTCTTCATTTGCGTCCTTACCCTTCATTTGCGTCCGTACCCTTCGTTTGCGTCCTTACCCTTCATTTGCGTCCTTACCCTTCATTTGCGTCCTTACCCTTCATTTGCGTTCGTACCCTTCATTTGCGTCCTTACCCTTCATTTGCGTCCGTACCCTTCATTTGCGTCCTTACCCTTCATTTGCGTCACTTCCTGTCCTGTCAGGTCCTTTGTCACTCTTGATGTCTATTTCCATGCCCTTCTTGCTCGTCGTATTCTTTTTTATTCGTTTCGTATCCTATTTGTTTATTTTGTCTTTCTTTTTTTACCATTCTGTTTGTTTCTTTTCTGGTTCTTTGTGTCCATTTCTATGTCTTTCTGACTCGTCGTCTTCTCTTTTGTTTATTTCGTATTTTTCGTGTTTAATTTTCTTCGTTTGTCATTCTTCTTGTGCTACTTGGTCTTTATTGCGCTTTGTGTTCGTTTTCATGTCTTTTTCTCTTGGTACAATCCCGGAGGTACTGTGCTCTGTCATCTGCTGTCGTAAAGTGGGAAATTATGTTTCGAGAGATAGGACAGAGGGGGGGGAACTACATGCGTGAATAGCAAAAATAGCAAGCATAAAGTAGCATGGAAATTAAGCATAAAAAAGTAAGCATGAATAGATTGTCATCCGAAAAGGAAAAGTAACCCGTTTCTAGTAGTGGCTTCGGCCTTGATCATGGTGAATGCAATAAAAAACATTAAAAAAAGGAGCTTATATGGACCCTCATGAATATATGAGATTGTTGCTTATACAAACGAATTCAGCATTCATAAACTGAACAGTTTTCCACTAAGCATTCATCTTTTAATGTGGTTGTAGGTTGTTAAAGGTTGCCAAAAAAGTTACATTCTTTTCCAGAACCAGCATATTCGTGTTGTGGCTGCCATTTCTTATTGACCTCGTTTTATTTTATGCGTTACGTCACGAACATTGATCATCACTACCACAACCCCTTTTTATCTTTTTATCGTGATGGTGCTTCGCAAAGATCTCTTTAACCCCCGACCCCAGGCCGTATTTAATATTTGAACAACCCAATAAGCGCCCCATGAAAACGCACTGATGTTCATTAAGCCCAGTTAACGATGTCAGAAACTCCAGTCGCCGCTATTTTGGCCACACTTTCGCATTTCGCAACTATTTATCTTTCAATTTTTTTATTCATTTCACTCGTACGAACTTTAGTATCTTGAGTGCCTTTTCCGCGATGCTTGTGCGAATGATTGAGTATTTTCAGAACTTCCGAGGGTTTTGGTAGGTGTGAGCCAACATTTCAATCTCTCGTCATGTCGTTGGCAGCCATAACTAACCCAACTTTGCTAGAACGTCATTCATGCGGTTACAGTGGGCATTCTGCCATTTTAAATTTTGGTAACTTTGGCTGGTGAAGTTGATTCAAGCTTTGAGAATGGCGGAGCTTACATGGGAAACCTAGCTTGACTACGGAAATAGAGAGAAATGAATCCTGATTGCTCGCGAAGTATTTTCAGATGGCTTCGGAGTACAACAAGAAGGTAGTAGCCCAAATACTGATGGACTTAAATTCGGTACCTAGATTTTCGATCTTTTCAGCCTTTAATTACGTCCTCGCCAAAATCCACGATTTGATAATGTCTGAGCTCATTTGGAAAGCGTAGGTTTGGCGAGAAATAAATTGTGATTCCACTCAGAGAAAGTTTCAGCAAAGCGATTTAAAAACGTATTAGCTAAGATACTGCCAGATTACATAAACATATAGGTCTCGAAAAGAAACAAAACCTTGAAATTTGGAATTTAAGGCTAATTTCTTTTTGAGGAGTTATCTTTTAATTCTGTTCTCCTGACTTTAGAGCCCCGTCTAGCCCCTGTTCATCTACTTAAGTTAATGTTCCAATGCCATGAACCTTTTTCATGTCCGAAGCACTGTCATGTGCTGCTAAGATGACAAAGTTTACTGTAGTGTTCCAGAGCCTTCTGGACAACACAGGCCCTGTACTGTGCAAGAGCTATTTTGATCATCCTTTGATGTGTGTATTTGTACTTTTATGCATCTTTCAAGGCTTTGATTTGTAATTACGGCTGATAAGAATATAATTTCTATCGTTTTTTGTTAAATTTTTTTGGGGGAGGGGGGGAGTATGTTGAAAATTGAGGCCCAAACATTACAAGTTATCGTTGACTCGGTCTAGTCCTTAGTAGGTTACTGGCAGCTATAATATGACATACGGACCACTCAGTAGTCTGCAGACCCAAAGTTCCTGACCACTGCAGTAGCCGACTTTCTTTTACCAGGGCAAACGGTCAATATGACGTTTTGAGGCTGGGCATTTTTCTGTCGGTTTAAATTTTATTCAAGAAATTACCTTTATATTGTATCTTTTGCGAAGGAAGTTAATTATCAAAGTGTGCTACAACTTGGACATTTGCACAAGACAGGCCAGTGGCAGCAATTGCAATACTTATTGCTAGCCTTCCCGCATTACGCATTTACTATGTGGTTACGCTTGTTGAACGGAAGTTGCCAACGTACCCGTAGCCTCTCATGGAAAGAACTAGACCTATTACAAAACGTTATCTTGAATCGTCACAGGTATTACAAGATCTTACTACATTTGTTTTCATACTGTGCACCACAGGCATTAGTACAATAGCGTATGACGTAAGTTGTAAACAAATGTACCGATACTTGCCTCATCATTTGTAACCACGCTTAGAT
>JAAAKL020017232.1:0-10689 GCA_010016065.2 Carybdea cf. marsupialis auct. non (Linnaeus, 1758) | reverse complement strand
ACAACATGTTAGTTGCCATGGTGACTAAATCCACTGTTTCTGAGAAACCCATTGAAGAGGAGAGTACAATACTTAAACTCAAATCTGTGGTCATTTCAAGCACTACTTTTTATGATTACAAATGAGATAGGCTACATATTTTGCTATAACCAACTGTACGGGATTCCGCTAATGATGCTGGAATGTAAAGTTGCATGATTGACTCATTCTCGCACATTTTACCTTTGAAAATAAAGTTCTGGAATCTGATTTTGACATGCATGACAAAATTACGCACACTGATCTCCTTCAAATCATATTCTTGCTTTGAGTTATCGATCTATGTAAGAAAATCTTTGGAGAAGAACCACGTTTTACATCATACTGAGCCACAAAGAGATACAAAACAAGATGTATTCATAACACTTGTATCACTGCGCTGTAACCAATTTTTCTTATATCAGTGACCTAGACCAGCATTCGAAATATGTGTCTCCTTTGCTAACACTGCTGAGGCATACTCCAGCTTTTATACTTCAAGGAACTGTCATCTCATCTACGTTTCCCTTGTGTCGGAATAACATTTCAAGTATAAAGGCTGGTGTTCCTCAAGATATGATAGACGGGTACGCTTCTGCACCCCCCCCCCCCCCCTACAAGATCCTGTCCTGACAGTTCTTATGAGGAACATCTACACTTAGCCCATAAAGTTTTCTTATCTTTGCGTGTTGCAAAAGTTGGCTTCAGAAACATTAACGAGTTCCTCCCGTGAACTAATCTAAATGTCCGTATATCGACTGCCTCTATACAGGGCCCACGCCACAGGGGGCCAGGGGGCCATGGCCCCCACTTTTTTTGCTAAAATTTTCAAGAAATTGATGTTTTTTGGCTGAAGGCACAGTTATTAACTTGTTTTTCAGTTCTGAAGATGCAGTTTCTGTTATTGGGAAGAACGTAAAAGAGAGGTTATTTTTGTAACAGCACCTACCTCGACGGGCCTATTTCGACATCTTTAGAAAAATTTCTGCCCCCCCCCCCCTTTTAAACCTGTGGAGTAGGCCCTGCTATAACTGCACTAGAAATCTCAGATACGCTACAGACAGAAACAGGAGTGGTAGGCTGGTAGGTAGGAACTATCTATATTACGGATCATGTTTTATATTCCTCCAATAGCACTTTGCTGTGGGACTGGAAAGGTTTTGCAGGAATATCCCTACACACGTTCACGTGATTCGCTAACTTAAGAGCACGTTGGCAACCAGGAATTACAGCCGTTGCACGTGCATCTATGTAATTCAATTAGATCAGGGATGATACAATATACATTTTCGGTATGCCTCTACGATCCTAAATTTCAGTTCAAAGAAAAGGACGCCAGAAAATGATGTGCGCTCAACAGTTTAATCTCAAATGGACGTCATATAGTCCAAAAGCAATGACCACAGCTATTCAGCTATCACCCATGTGATCAAGTATCACGTTTACCACAGACAATTTTCAGGAACAGAAGACCTGTAATCAAATACAAGGCAGACGACCCAAAGGATAAAAATGCCACTTCGGAAATCTGTACTGTAATCGGATATGATCTTCTAATTTGCAGAAAGTTCTTTGTGAAGGGAACAACATGAGTCTGTTAGTAATAGCCACAATCACACCTTGGACTTCACTTGCCCACAGATACATTGAGGTTAATATAGTTTCAGATTGGTGAGTGGAGTGCTCCTAAATCGTAAAATGCCAAACCGCTGGCGATTTTCAGATGATCTACTGCATTGACATACAAATTTAAGCAAATGTACACCGAGATGTATACTATCCCCCGTCTGAATGATCGAAATGCAAATGAGAGAAAGAATACAATGGGTTTTTACTTTAATACACTAAACGCATAATCGTACTAGACTCTGAGAATATTTCTCAAATGTCTTATTTCTCTTTTTTAAGATGATGACAAGGCACATAGGATTATGAAGAGAAGCGAAAGAGTACCACGATATGTGATCACGTGGAGTCATACCATCACCTACGGTTTGTTATTTGCTTTCCCAACCGGGCTAAGGTAAACACACTGATAGCATGCCACTTTCTAAAAAAACACAATTAGGGCCAAATCTTCAATCGATGGACATCGAGATGCCTTGTGCGATTGGACCAAGCAAAGACTGCAAATTAGCAATCATGAATCCGTTTAAGGCTAATCGAATGTTGCAAAGTATCATCAACGAGAGGTTCCTTTAATGTCACGATTCAATCCTGAGACCTACAGAAAAATACTTCACAAATACATAATCATTGTGGTTGTTTTTCACATCGTGTTACTGGCAACTAGTGAAGATGTCTTCTTCAAGTTACATCAAAACGAGGCCGGATACTGCATAAGCAAAATAATACATGAATATCCATTATTTTAGGAGGCTCACCAACCCGCGAGGTCCTCGATTTTAGTCCGTCTGCAGCAGGATGGAGACGTCCACGAGGCGCACCTCGCACTCGATGGCTCGATGACGTCGCCAAAGATCTGCGATCCCGTGGAGTGTCAAAACAAAGTATTCAGCTGTATGTTCTTCCACGCGGCTGGAAAGAAAAATAATCGTATTTCGCGCGATTTTGTGTGCATCAGTCTGAGAAAGAGGCTCAGACACCGCTTAAATGGGTATCGAGCTCAGCTAGTCTCACAGTGTAAACACGCGTGAGACTTGTCCGGCGGACTCGAGAGACAAATCGTGAAGATCTGTCTCACAGTGTAAACACTGCTTTATGCGGAGCAGCTCGCTGCCGATCGTCAGCACTGGCTAGCACTCGTGTTTTAAGTTGGCTCTGCGCACCGCACGCTGCTCGAGGATTAGTGAGTGTGTGACCTGCCAGAAAATATCAAAAACTAAACAAATGGGGAAGCATGAGATAAATCTTTAAAGAATCCTATGGATTGCGAAACGGTATTATTGGAATATAACAAAGGTACAATATACCAAGGCTAGTAGAGGGCTACAAGTTGCTCTGTGGTATATTACATCTCTGTATATTGAAAACTTAACCAAATTATGATCGTGAGCCAATAACATCGATCATCTTAATTTCTACCGACCCGTTAGCATTACAACCCACTACTACCTTTCTACCTTCCTACAAGCTTTATATACCCTACTACCTAACCCTACTGAGTTTAACACGACCACTACAAGCTTGACTGCCAAGCTACGACCAAGATTACCTACAGCTGCGACCAAGATTACCTACAGCTTCGATCAAGATTACTTACAGAAATAAGACTACCTACAATTAGTCACTTACTCTGACAGCCATATTCCATTACACACATTACTATTTCCACTTGTTTATCCACCAAGATCTTTTTACTTGCCCAATACTACCCCCTACATCATTCATCTTATTTCGTTCTAAGCCTATGTCTTTTTCTACTCTGCATCACCGCAGTAGCTCTCAACTTTTCGACTCTACTACGTCTTTAGTTCAAGATTTTCTCCATCATTGAATAAGACCCACCAGTTACAAAGAGATCTTGAAGAAAATGCCGCTAGAAGTAAAAATCTTAAGGTACGAAAGCAACTTGGTCAAGTTGTGGGAGTACCATAAGACGATTGTTGCAATTGAAGATTAACTGTGCTAGAAAATCTTGTGAATATCGATTTCACAATGTTCTCGCAGTTAACAGATTTTATTGAATCCTAATGTAATACATACTAACTTCAAGCCGTTTTTATACGTCCATATATCGTTTTTGAGTGTATTTATGAAAACAGGTAATGAAATTGTCGCAATTTTAAATGATTATATTAAGAGAGTAAAGTTTTCACTGAGGGATAAAGGGCTGGGAAAACAGGAATAAAAGGAGGAAAAAACAGGAATAAAGGGAGGAAAAAACTGGAATAAAGGGAGGAGAAAAGAGGAATAAAGGGCTGGGAAAACAGGAATAAAGGGAGGGAAAAACAGGAATAAAGGGAGGAAAAAACTGGAATAAAGGGAGGAGAAAAGAGTAATAAAGGGATATGAAAACAGGAATAAAGGGATGGGAAAACAGGAATAAAGGGATGGGAAAACAGGAATAAAGGGAGGAAAAAACAGGAATAAAAGGAAGAAAAAACTGGAATAAAGGGATGGGAAAAACAGGAATAAAGGGAGGAGAAAAGAGGAACAAAGTTCTTTAGAGACGTCGTAACATCTTCGTAATGAACTATCCAATAAATGACAAATAAAAACTCTAAGTTACCATGTTCAAATACGGCAAGCGGTTGCTGACCGTTAGCTTAAGCTGTCGTTATCAAAGTAAAGATTAACACTGGAAGATTGAATGTGGAAATATCAGAATGAAACAGTAAGCTACTCGAAGTCTGCAGATTAACATTCCTGGGCTATGTGAGACAAGATAGATAAACAGTGGCCTCTTTGTAAGTCAAGCATACATTCAAGAGAAGAATATATCTAGCATGGGGTTGAAAGAGAAGAAACAGATAAAGAGAGGGGGAAAGGAGTTTCAGGTTCTTGACAGATATCAGGAAGGGCCTTTTTTTGGTCAGAATCATACAATACTGTGGAGTCAAGGTCATTTAAGGGGGCACACTGATTACCCAAAGCACTAAATATGCTGAACCATTTCGTTGCCATGTATGTTAAAGGGGACGTACTAGTAACAGTACAATCCCTTATAGACCAATAGGTGCCAATAGCCAACAAGAATTATTCAAAACTATCTACAAGAGTTATTAAAAAAAGCAAATCTTTTAAAACTATATTGTGATCCTTATACGGGCTTATAAAAGCATTATCCAGTTAGAGAAATAATCTTCGCAGCTTTGTCATACTGCCTACTTCTTTTACCTAATCCCTGAGACCAAGAATATTGAAATTTTAAACCATTTCAACATCTATCTCAAGATTTAGCCTTCAAGAAAAAGTAACTTGAGCCAAATATCCTATTTCACAGATTCCCCTAACAGTCTTTTTACACATTCCAAATGGAATAACACATACAATGTAGCACGGCACCCTTGTGACTGCCGTTTGGAAGACATGGTATCACGAACCCCGGGAGACAGTTCTTCTTTAATGCCAATTATTTTAAAGGACTGACTAAAACTATAAAAATTCACATTCCCCGGATTTACTATGCAACATCGATCATAAATCAATTTAATAATAATTATAAATAAATAATTTAGTAAGTTAACAGTGATAAATGAACAGACCAGCAAATCTTAGAGCTTCTTTTCTACAATCGGGAACAAATTGAAGTAAGGTTTTAGCTAAATCTCTGTAAAAATCTATAAAAACTCACGAAAGATACTTGCCATATGAAAGGGATGTCCATTTCCGGTCTTATTTGTTTTTTTACACCTCTCCGCTAAGCAACAGGGAGGTCTGACATGTAAGTCTCCAAATCATCTTTTACAAACTTAACAATATTTTTAAGCCGTGTGTTAGAGGAATTTGCATATTTAAAAGTACAGAATTGTAAGCCACGTATATCTACAGTCATATTATAACTGAACAATACCCAGTCACTCAATCCTGCTATCATTACTTCATTCACTCACTCACTCCCTCCTCACGCGGAGCAGCTACAGACAGAATATTTTGATGATCATCAGCATTTCTCTACATTTTCCAAAATGCTATTGCCGGGCAAGCACCCGAGCTCAGTTTTAAGCTCTTTTCAATAGATGCACAGCACAACCTTGCAAGACAATCGTCGTTATGCATGAAAAACTTTTTGACTGTTCCGAACAAGAGCATAGGAAAAACACAAATTTTTTGTTTGTAAGCAAAAGAGGGAGCGTAAGATGTGATTTACAAATGGGTAACATCAGAGGAAGAAAGTCCACCTTCTTGGTAGTTTGCTTGATGGGGATGGAAAGAGTAATGTAGATATCCTCAGACCTAAATAATTGAAAATTTAAAAGCTGACTGTTGAAACAAAGATAAAAGTATTGCTATGTACTTAAGAAGCTTTCATAGCACACTTAATGTATAATCACAGATGAAGAAAAGACACGAAGCTGATGAATTCTTTACAAAGAATGCTACAAATCAAGATGTTGCAAGGAAAGTAGAATCCATTAAAATAGTGAGGGTGATGGTCAGGAAGTGGGAACTCTACTATGCGGGGACACACAGTGAGGTCTTGAAAACATTAACGTCATAGAAAGCGGAGGAATGCAACAATTCTCATAGGTGACGAGCATGCGCAAATGGATGGTAAAGGAGGTCAAGGAGTATCAGCAACGAAAGGATTGCTGAGAACACAGAAAGGACAGAATAGAGTTGAAATTGCAATCGCCGACATCCTGAGGGGAATTTGGTGCGCAAATTAAAAGGAGAAGAAGATTTGAAGGAGGAAGAAGCTGTAAAATATATTTATGGAAAAAATCTATATAGCAATAAGCATAAATTCCCCATGAATAATCCTTGGTAATAGCCTTAAGAGTACTATACAGCTAATGTCGTCATATCAGTGAGATGATTTCATCATAAGAATACTCTCTAATCAATTCAGTTGACATTTTCTTCTTCCTACCACTGCTTCGTTTGGATTGTTTTACGGACCATCGGCTGTTTCCTGTTGCAAGGTATTCGCATTTCCTTGTAGCATGCCCTAAAATAGCATCAAGGTGTGCCTGTAGTTCTGTTTACTTCATTGTAGATGGCAAACCTCAACATGCTTCTTCATGCAGGTATGTCTGAGCTCAATGATATCAGTGTATTAATTGCAAGGCCATAATATCTTGGCCAATGGGTGCAATATTTTCATCATAATAAATCTAGAAATATTCCTATACTTTGCAGCTTTTGTAGTAACCATATTTTCGTTAACACATTGATCACCATTTTTGTTTGTGTTGTTTGCGATGACTTGGAGAACAATCAGCAGTGAGATACGAAAAAGAATTGAAACTTGCGATTGCTTTTTACTAAAAATGAAATTTAATCAGGAATTCTTTCTAAATCTTTTTGTACATTTAGTGTTCAAGAATTTCTTCGCTAAAACATTTGCGATTTTTGCAACCTCATCATCATGCAGTGCTAGAGTAGTGCAGGGCAGAATTGCCTCCCCCTGAACACCACGTAAATGACAGGAACCCTTTACGAGAGTAAAATGACTTTTGAGAATTAATAACATGCCATTAAATTCCTTCTGGCACGGATACGTTGCTAAAGGCAGAGTTTTCCATTAATAACATACTTCCATAAAACCAATTTTTAAAAGATATACTTGCCGACCTCCAACAAATGACACTTGGCAAGATGTTAAAGGCCGAAGTTTCCTCGCCTCCGAGTAGACGACAGTGCTGACGTCAGCGCATTAGACAGAAAAACTCTAAAAATAAGTCACGTAAACTGAAATGAAGTCCTGGATTTTTATGACGTCATATAACGTAAATTAAGGCTCGCTCATATGTGTCTCACAACAGCACAAGTGTCAAGTTTTGTGAACATCCATTGGAAAGTTAATGGCCGATCAGCCGTCTGTGAAATCTAAAAATAATTCCCGTCATGTCAACCCTCCATCTTTTAGCCGAGACCCTCGCTACATGTCACCAAAATTTCTGAATAATCCCTAAATTACATGAAAAATAGGAAACTGATTCATGCCTTACAAGATACAATGCATTGTATTCATTTTGTTAAACAGATGCTCTGTTTTAGGACAAAATTCAAAGTATCTCTATTGATTGTCAATAAATATATACCGGTGCCATCACAATTCTGCCTGACTGCTGACATTCAGCTATACAGGCAGTCATCTACACAACTACACTACAGAAAACGTTTATACCTGGACTATGATCAAAACAACACTTAACAAAGGCAACACTTATTACAAGAGATGGGTGATTAAGGAACAAACGTATCTATAAATGGCGGAAGGACTTGAAACCTGGATACAAAGAAGGCTCCTATAACAAATTTAATAGTGTCACTATTTAAATCATTTTTCAAAGCTGAACGTGTTCTCTAGATTCACAAAACTCGATAATTCATCTCGAAATTAAATCTGTCATTTGTAGGGCAATGCTTTCTTTTGATTACAATCTTCATATTTGCGTCAATTCGATAAGCTCAACTCAGGACTGTTTCCCAATTGAATTCCAAAAGCTTCATGTTAAAACCCTAACCTACTCCTACATTCACGTCATGGGTGTCTCGTTTCCACGGGTAGACAATTTCAGTGGCTTTCCTTCTAGTACCTTGCTAGCCTGTTCTTGAGCTTAAAAACCACACATTCTTGTGAAGATATTTATTCCATCCAGACCATATCACTCTATTATTCTAAAAATAGCCCGTTCGCACTTCATCAATATATCAACAACAATGGAGAAAATCCATTCTTCTGCATAACATGCTGTTTATTTCTCTCCTTTCGTATCTGATAACCATTTGTGGTTTCGTTGGGAAATGATTGAGAATGCTAATGAATCATTTGAAGACTCGACTTGATTGAAGGGACGTCACAGCTCGAATACAATTACAGTCGGTTACAGGCAGAGACCGCTAAAAGAGAAGTCTGGTATGGCCTGTTTGACATCACCTGATATGTCATTTCATTCAAAGTCGCTGTGGAGGACTAAGTATCAGGTTTGCGAGGTTTCAAATGGCGAGTGAAAGGTTGGTTATTGATAGGGCAAGAGGAAACAAGAGTAGTGACGACGAGGGAAAGGTGAGAGGTAAAAAGACGTCAGTTATACAGCATTGACCTAATACAGTGCTACCGTTGCAAGACCACATACGTCTCTCTAGACTTGTAAGCATGGGCATCGATCGCTTTCATCGAATGGGGGAAGGGGAAAGACATCGGAGATTGAATTGGCCTTTATCCACGGGATAGTTTGAATACTAGGTTGTCCTTAATTTGCCTTTCTAACCATTTTACAGCCGATATGTGGTGGTGGTAGCTGAGTCTCTTCGTACTTGGAAATGTAGAGTGGATAAACTTTCGCCAAATCAGCTTATTCGAGATGCTCCCTGTAAAAGTGTTACAAGAAATATTGAATATGTAAAGTGGGAATATATTAAAATGCACAGATTTATCTGAATTAATGCAAGGTTGGGAGATGCTCAAATATCCATCAATCTCTGTATATAATATGAGTTATGATAGAAACGACGATTCATAAAGCGATACTTCTGCTTCACCTTAGAGCCCGTTTTCACGAGAGAAACAGAAACTCTGATTTTTCGGCAGAGCGTTTACACGATAGAGGTTCTGTGCCTGCTCCGGTCCTCTTGTGTCTAAAGTGGAATGGAGCTCTAAGATGTTTACGTGTTTGTGATCAAGCAAGTAAACAACTTAGGGCAAGTAAGATACCATGATCCCCATTGGTACCCTCTTAGTTTTAATTACTCTCATTTCCCTTATCATGAATAGGCTGGGTATCGCTGAACCAATTTTCAGTAGAGTATTTCATAATATGGAAGTATTGCAGTAGTTATAAAGTACGTGCTGTACAGTGTGATCTGGCATAGCATCACGGCGTGCATCGTTACTCTTCTTGATGCTTTCAAGTTCTGTTCCATCGACAAACTAAATCTACCGTTCTCAGACCATCGTGCGTCACAATAGAAACATAGCATTAATGCCAATCAACTGCATATTCTAATAACCTCTCACTAAGCTTCGTGTTCATATCATAACCGATTGGTTTAATTCACCTGCTTTGGCACGAGCGTGTAAAGGAGACAGATCCATTGCAAACGGCTCCTTTTACACTGGAAAGATATGGCTTGTATTTACATGGGTACTATTGGTTCCGCTTTCAGTTGGGAACGAATCGTTCCTATTTGGATACGCCAGAGATACTTAAAAGTTCCGTTCCCCTTTCAAGCTCATACCAAGACTGGCAAGAGAGCCATTTGTTTACGATATGAATAAGAGGCAATGAAATACGAATGAGAGCCTATTATATTATATGTTTGGCGGGGGGCGAATTATAAGGAATAGTTTATATCGTCTCGTACAGTGTTCAAAAACATAGGATAAATTTATTGAGCGACTAAAATCTCGAAGCATCAATCAGAGCAACTACGTTTAACTTAGTTGTGAACATAGTGAACATAGAGAATTCACTTACCTACTCTATTTATAAAAGAAACGCTTCTGTTCCCAAAAGAAAACAAACCCATGAATACCGATAATAACGGAAGCCGTATCTTTCCCAATGTGGTAACGGATCCATTTGGATCCTTTCCCGTGTAAATGGGATCCTATAGGAAATAGAAGGTTCATGCTACATAATATTGTCTATACGTTCATATGTATCAGTGACTCTGGTGATACATTGATATATTGGGTCTAGCCGATTACACTGTCCTTTTACTCACTTCTTAACACAATTATGATAATAAAAGTACTTTGAAAGTGCAAATCTATTTTCTTTGCCTTCCCTAACTTGGAAATGCTTGCTACGTCACTGGAGCCATTGATGCAAGTTGTACCTTTGTGTTTCAACACTAGAGCAAAACAAATGCATACTTACTTCATTGAAAACTCAATCAAGAAAAGCAAGGGTACACAATAGGCCTGCATGAAATCTTACATCACTTGGTCTAACACATTTTAGTACCCAGTCCAAGATCTTACCGTACCTTGTTAAAAGAAACGCGATGTCTTGTGTCATTTGATGATGTATATTTCAATAATGTAAACAATAGTAGGCGTCAAAATTATGTAACTAGGCAACCCCAATGACATCA
>JAAAKL020017231.1:0-10690 GCA_010016065.2 Carybdea cf. marsupialis auct. non (Linnaeus, 1758) | reverse complement strand
TACTTTGAAGTCTGTTTACTGTTTTGTACGCACTTCGAGCAGGCTAACTCTTTACGTGCGGCGACTCCGTAACAGTCGGCTACAATTAACTCAGGGAATTATAGCAAAGTACGTAACTGTTTCAATAGCAACAAGGACAAGTAAAAAATTGATTAGTCTGCGGCTTTTAATATACATAAAAAAGTAATATGATAAAATTATTGACGTGACGAGAAGCAGGCAAACATCGATATTCCATTTATACATTTTCCGGCCGCTGAAGTATTTAGAATCAGTACATTTATGTCAGGTTTGGTAAGGAGCGACTTGCTATTGACGACATGGAACCCAATCCAACCTGTCTCATAGTAGGAAGGTTGGCGACTAAACCAGCTTTCCCATCAGGATTACCTCGTGAGGAGGGTGTGTGGAGGCCGAGCAGGATTAAAGCAAAACCTGTCAAAGGGCGATTATCCACTCCATCCATGGGTTAAATAGTGAAGCATTGGCAAAAGAACTATGATATGTCAATGCTTTTGGATTCTCCATGGCTTAGCAGAAATTTCGGAACACAATGTCCATCACAAGCATGGAACTGGAACAGCAGAAGGCAACTGCAAACCACAGCTGAACCTATCCTTGCTTTGAACACACGAATAAGGAGTGATCATAAAAGCGTGAATGGGAACAAGTCTACGATGGTTGCCTCGCTCTGTGCAGAATTAGATGTGCAATTGCTACATGAAATGTCAGAACGATGTCTCAACTTGGGAAATTAGCAAATCTGCAACAGGAAATGCAACGTATTAAAAACAATATGTTAGGAATATGTGAACGAAGAATGAGAGATAGTGAGGTAGTATAAGGCGAGGATTACAACATGATGAGCGGTAGTGTGAAGCAGGTGTTGCGATTATAATGCATAAATTGTCATCAAAGAGGGTAAAAGGGTGGTGGGAAATATCTGCTAATCTGTTTCAACAGTAAGCCATTTAGAATATCAATCATTATAGCTGACGCACCGACTTAAGAGTCAGACAGAGAGGATATTGATACGTTTTATGAAATGTTGAAAAAAGCAATGGATCAGCACAATTGCCAAGACACCAGAATGATCATGGGTAAAGAAAAGAAAAAGTGGTACGTGATCCATATGAAGGTGTCATCGGCGGACATATTTTGAGGATTCAGAATGATCGTGATGAAAGAAGGGCGCAATGGTGCAACCAGATGATCATGTTACCTACAAAAAATGGTTCGAAGAACATCCCAGGCTCTTGTGGACCTGGAGTAACCTAAATAACGCAACATAAACTTCATATTGACTACAGAACTACGAGCAAGAGGTTTCAGAACTCCATGCCAAGGCTTCTCCTGTTGAAAACTGCGGTAACGATCATGTACCAACTGCAGCTCCCAAACTCTTATGTGAAACTCTTTAAGCCAATCCAGAAGTCAGGAAACGATATTCTGTTAAAGCTCAGTTCAGTTTGAAGAGATCCAAATGGTCGGAGAGAGCAGCTGGAACGATCTTAAGGAAGCAATGGAAGCAATGATAGCAAAAAGTAAGAATATGAAAGACGAGATTTTTACGGAAAGAGTGTTTGTCAGGAAAGTTCGATATTAGCAGTGCAAAATATAAGAAAATACAGAGGATAATCAAGAGAATATACAGTGAAAAAAAGAATGATGACTAAACTAACATTGTGAGGATGGTGAAAGGATAAGACAAAGGACAAGATCTTTATATATGCTTTATCGATTACGCTAAAGCTTTCGACAAAGTGGAACACGAACAGCTGTTTCGTAAACTAGAGAGGTTTAATTTATATGGTAAAGATATAACAGTGATCAGGAATATATACTGGGAACAAATTGCCTGAATTAGTGTAGAAAAAGACTGCAGCGAATACACAATGACTAAAAGGGCATCATGAACTGATCATCGGAGGACGGAATCTGAGTAGCCTAAGATATGCTGACGACACAGTGTTAATAGCGGAATCAAGGAAAGGTCTTCGAGAATCTCTGGACAGTGTATTTGTGGAAGGCAAAAGACCGGGTTTGATGTTGAGCTGTAGAAAGGCGGAATGCATGGTGAGCAGCAAGAAGATGTCAAAGATGTCCTAGATGTCAAACCAAAATGGGAGACTAAAGAATCGTTCAAATTAAGAAGTTTAACTGTTTGGGAATCATGGTCACCAAGGACAGAAGATCAAAAACTGAAATAGAAAGGATCGGTATGGCTAAAGAAGCACTCCAGAACATATGTAACATTTTTAGCAGCATTCGAATAGACATACAGACAATAAATACTTGATTGCTACATTTATCCTAATTGTTTAATATGGAAGTGAATGTTAGACTACATCAAAAAGCACGTGGGAAGGATTAACCGCTGTAGAATCTTTCTTCTATAGAAGAATGCTGTGCATGTCATGGACAGAGCTCGTATCCAATAGGGTAGAGTTTACCAGGACAGGGACCAAAAGAAAATTGGTCCTTGGTATTAGGAAACAACAGATGGAGTTATTTAGGCATGTTAAGAGAAAATATCAACTCGAGGCCTTGTCAGTTACTGGAAAGATTGAAAGTACAAGAAGCAGGGGAAGACGACAACAGCAAACATATTAGAAGAGTATGTCCTTGTGGATGGATGTTTCGTGCTGTAAAATTTTGCTTCCGTCTCAAGATAGAGGGACTTGGAAATCATGATTGCCAAATGTATGCAACTTGGTACCTGAAGAAGAAGACTCTACATGAATTTTCTTTAACTTTTTTTTATGAAGCGTAGCTCGATCTTTATGACAGTCGAGAGTAAAGACTTAAAGAGAATATGATCCTTCCTCTGTAGTATCTCCTTTGAGACAAAGACATTTTCTGCAGCTAACTCCGTCTCCGGTTCATTTCTCAGCCCAGGCACACTCGCTCACTCACTCACTCACTCACAAACACTCGAGCACCGTGCGGTGCGTAGAGCCAACTTGAAACACAAGTGCTCGCCAGTGCTGACGATCGGCAGCAAGCTGCTCCGCTTGAGATAGAGGCACTCCACAGGACCGCAGATCTTTGGCGACGACATCGAGCCATCGAGTGCGAGGTGCGCCTCATGGACGTCTCCATCCTGCTGCAAACGGACAAAAATCCAGGACCGCGCAGGTTGGATGACTTGGAGGCACGCGCAGAATATGTCCATACCATCGCACCCTCAACATCGCCTTTGAACGGCTTTGATAGTAGAGCACTAAAAAGAATTGAAGGAATCCAATGGTGGCAGCAAGTCACGAATAACGAGCTACGTGATCGGACGAAACAACCTCAGCCCAGGCCCAATCTATCTTCTTTTCTTTGCTAATTTTTTACAACTTGAAGTTTGCAGTGTCTGCCTTGATAGAGCGGTGGTTTAAGTTAAGATATCCGCTGAACCAAGTCACCGGCATCCTACTGTAAAGTCATGGAACCATAGAGAATTTCGTTTATTTTCTCTGATGCAATATTATGCCCCCCACCCCCCGCCCACCTCTCAATTTTTTAAAAAAATCCCTCCTTTATCCCTTTATATTCTAAATGCCTTCTATGTTATGTCATATTCCTTATTTGTTATTTGCTTATTTTTACATAATTAACGTCTTCATACCTTCCTTGTTCACCAGTTTGCTTGTTTCAGGCGTCCTTACCTTCCCCTTACATCTCCTATTCCGTTCGTCGCAGACCTTATTGACATTTAGAATACAAACTATAGAACAGATGCAGATTATTTGAAATGAAATATCTCGCAACTAACAATAGTTTAAATCAACATCAATTTATAAACATTTTCCTGTTGTATAAGAATCCATTGCTTATTTAAGAATAAATACTTGCCAAGTCTTTATAGTACAATTGTATGTATGGATGGTTCATTGGCTAAGTCATAGAGTACCCTGTTCATGTGACCATTGGCGCATTCTCATTCTATCTGCTCCTGTTTGTCGTATAATTTTATGTATGGATGGTTCATTGGCTAAGTCATGGTGTACCCTGTTCATGTGACCATTGGCACATTCTCATAATTGTATGTATGGATGGTTCATTGGTTAAGTCATGCTGTACCCTGTCCATGTAAACATTGGCGCATTCTCATTCTATCTGATCCAGTCTTATGCTCATATACATTTGATATGGTTGCACAATATCGTATGGTGGGATAGGGGGTAGAAATGCTTGCCACTTACCACATCATCGATTGCAGTATTTTAGGTAGTCCATTTTACCTTGATACACTGCTCTCTCTGAAGCTTCATTTACTTCTGATGATGGCTCCGGTGATACTGATCACAGAGTTAGCAAAGAATTATCAATGTTCCAAAGGCGAGAGGCGACAACCACCTTTTATCTTGCGATGAAAAAAGTGTCCTTTTGTATGAATATCTGCGGGTACATCTACGTCGGTTTCTAAAATGCAGTATCGGTTTGTATGTTGTAATGAAAGCAGCGGATTTATGATGCTGTTTCAGAGAAATATCATGGACACAAGTTGAATTATTCATCAGTGGTTTTAAGGTCTCCTCGACGTTTGTGTTACCGGTGAGTGTGATAATTATTATCGGCGAACATGATTTCTTCGTCAACGCAGTAACTCCTACAAAATTGCATAAAGTCTTACAGAAGACAGCTGAATTGAGAGTGTGGTATTTTGAACTTCTAAACCCCTTCTTTGGACAACAAGACAATCGCTTGAATCTTTCCTTGTTTTTGCGCTTGTCGCGTCTTGTGTGACAAACATAAGGATAAATAAAGAGCACAAAGAGTGAGGTATAATTGGCCACGCCTAACAATTAAATCAATTGGTAGATTTTTTTGAATCGAGAATTAAACACTCACTATAAAGCTAAATATAAAATGGTAAAAAACTAAATGGAAATACTTAAGACAGCTTTTAGCAAGCGTATGGCACACATAGGTCTATTATTAAAGTTTTCAGTCGTAATGGAGTACCAATAATACACTGAATTCTTCGAAGGCCTCGAGTATGATAACTGTTAGGGGATTAACAACTTGGTGAATAGAAGGTACGTCATTATTATAAACACATGGCAGTGAACACATGCTTAGAAATGTTATAGAAATGAGCGATATGTAAAGCGGAGTGTGTTTAATATTTTGAAAGGGACAATATGCAATTATAACAATCAGCAGAGTTTCTCCAGGTGTTTGTTTTACTTTCAATGATGAATATACATTCTGATACTACGAGGTAATTTCAAAAATTCAACAGCAATCTGTAGGTTCAATATAATCAAAGATTCATCTAGGAATGAGATATGTTATGAATGGAACATACCGGAGATTGACTCTAGGTTGTGTTCCTTTCAGAGGAATAAAACTCGATGATGATCATCACAATCTAGGAAGGCTCGTATTTGCTTCAAATGTTTGTCAATATGAAGTGCTTTATTGCAGGAGCAGCAGTAGATCTGCTTTAATAGAGTAAGCACAAAGGAACATCTACGATTAATAAAAGCAATCTCCCATAAAAGTTGTTATGGTATATCTATAAAAGAAATGTGTTGCCACTCACCAGAAACAACCGATCAATCTTCTGCAAATTCAAATGGAGACTGTTTTATGCATTTAATCTTTACCATGAATAGGGAGAAAAAGTATGCCAATAATATCGTTCAACTGCATTTATTTGTTGCTAGATAAAGGTGTAGCGTAGAGAATCATGGCTTCAGTACGTATTGACAACGCGTTATATGTTAATTTTGCAGTGCAAATCAAAATGAGGTGGTCACTATGTGTCCAAACTCTGAAAAAAGATGTCATGGGTCAATTTGATTAGTCGTAGCTAGTCAACTCTAACGTATTTCAATTTGTTTTCAAATAAGAACTCTATTCCCTTGCGTTGAAGGAAGTAGTTCCATTTCATTCCTTATCAACTCTACTACATCCCAATGCTTATCCCTCCTTTTTACTTTTGTGCATTTATAATTTTACAAATGACGTTAGATGCAAAGGTAAATTTAGCAGCAGTAAAACTAGATCCCTCAATTGCGTGAAGTAAAAAAATCAACACTAGCCTCAAGCTAAAGCACCAATGATAGATGTCTGCGGCTGATTAAAGAAGCCCTCCCTACTTGAAGTAATAGGCCATGGTTATTTTTGCGATTTCAGCCTCTTCCTTACCATTGCTGTCCGAATAAAAGCATGTAGTCTGACGCGAAAAATAAGAGGCCAGTATTGATATATCTACATTGTTTATCATATTATCTTGACAACATAATGAAATGACGCAATTAATAACAAGGTTGCTTTGGAAGAAGTGCGATAGTGGCTCATTAACCTCTTCTGATTCTGATTCCATTATCTCTTTTTACTCTAAGCTCTATTGCAGACCTTGATATTTCAGCATTGCTATGATCCTTGTGCATCAGGAAAGAGCTTCCTTTCTCTTTTTGCTACATGACCTACAAACCCTTTTTTCTGATCAATTTCAAGTGTTGACTTATCTACCTTTGTAGTTTTATACTTTTTGACTAGGAAAATTACAGTTACAATTTTAAGTATGTATTAAATGACGCTTCCTGCTTGGTTATCACGCAGTAAAATTACTGTCCACGGCATTATCAAATTACCAGCTAATTCTGATGTGATACCCCTCAGTAAAGCCGGATCAACACTAGGCGGAAAAATTTCCTGCTACCACGATTTTCCGACGCTACATTTCCCTCCACTAATTTTGGCAGCATCTCCACGTGGTAGCGGAAAGAAAGGCAAACGATCCTGGAAATCTAAACATGGATGACATGATGAGATATTTCCTGTGCTTTTTGCTTATTCGTAGCGATACTTTCTATCGACACGTTCTAGAACAGGAAGAAAATAGGATACAACTTAAAAAATGCTTCTTGCTAAGACCAATTTATGAAAAACCAGAGCAAGCTGAAAAGTTTCGTTGATGAGTGCATATAGCGGCAAACAAGAAATATTGAAATGAGTAGAAAAATAGTAACCTTGAACATGCAGTTGATACTATCGTATGAGTCTCAGGAATGCCAATACTATTATATTCGGAGAATCTGATCATCATATGGCTTTGTCATCAGGCCATTTTACTCGTGGTAATTGTACTATATTACCAGCTCAAAAGTTCATAGATTAGATATAATAAGGTAGACATACTCTACATAATAATAACGTCCATTCTAAACCCAATATGCTGTTTATCGCTGCAGGCTTCCAATAATTCCTGTATGACTACTTGTTAGTGGTTATCGACAACATATGGCATGATGAATACATAGAGGTCACATTTTAGTGAGAGGAACGCTTATAATTTCGTAATAGCTTGAATCGCTAGTTGTCGCCACGGCTAGTATTTTCCTCATCAGCGGAAGGGAGGGGTATCGCTGTGAAAAGCCTGTTTACAGTTTTTCAAGATTTAGTGTTTCTTTGCTCTTCAATTCCCTGTGACATAACTCTGTTTTCTGCTTCTCTGGAGTTTGCCGATTGTTTAAAGATCTGGTAAACGCATGGAACACATAGTCACGATGCAAAGTTTATTCCACTGCTACACCAGTAGTAAGCAAGGCATTGGTAACCTCCATCATTCTCGTGTCCATCGATAGCAAGCCGTTTAAAAACAAACGTGATAAAGGTTCGTACCATGTGTAGTGTTACCATTCAATACAACGTACTGTTACAACGAAGGAGAAATAGAGATGCAATTGGAAGATAACGGCCGTATTTGCACGAAATTTTGACGTTCATTGTCAAAGTCGGCTTATACTAATTAGTGGTACCAAATATTTCGTGGTGAAGGATACCGTCTAGCATGAATGAGTTAGATGAAATCAAAATTCTTGAGAATGAAATATATCCGGTTATACAAATTAGATATGTTCATTGCAGTTTGGTATAGATTCTTCAGATTATTTTGCCATGGATTATTTACTCAATGTCAGTTTCCTCTAAATGTTAGATTACCTTGTAACACTATCACACTATCATGCCTTTTTAGATACCATCAAACCTTTTGGGATCTTCTAAATTGTGTCCACCTCAATAACTATATAAATTTATAATCAGGTACCACTGCGAAGAGTAATTAAGTAGATTCGAACCCTTCCAATATTTTACTCGTCATGTTTAATTCTCTAAAGGCTTCTATACTATCGGTAAGCTCATTTTTTTAAATTTTTAAATTCTGTAGATCCTTTAATTTTATACTTATATTTTATTCTATTCTAAATTTATATTCCCAATAATTGATTTAGCCACTCCAATTTAGAACACCTCCTTCGTCCCCTAGTATACATTCAACTGGTTGACGACAAATGTATTTTGTAACTTAAGCATGTCATTGAAAAAGGACAAATGAAACATATGCCCAACAATGCTAACATCTAGCATAGGGAAGGCCATTGTAAAGTTCATAGTTTTTAAAGTTGTAAAGTCTTCTTCTTCTTTGCCCTCTTCTTGCTTTATGGGGAGTTTAGAGTGTCCTACGTCGACTAAACTAACGAGATAGGCTTGGCTGTTTCTCTTATTTCTTATTCAATGCGGAACAGTGCTCATCCTTCCGCGTTCTATTCCGTGTTCAAATTTTTTTAGCTGAACGTTTGGATTAAGACATATCTTTAATTAAACCGTGCTTTCAAAGGCAGCCATTTCAGGGTAACACTTATTGAACTTAATACAGAAATAAAGTTCTACGTAGACTGCTAGGAAGGCAGCTGGTTGGCTTCTTTGTCTGGACAAAATGACCTTACTCAATCAGAACGCTGAGATGGACCTAGTAACGGCAATGAACTGAAAGAGGAACGTCTCTGAAAAGCCACAATACGAGGATTATTTTATTAGCGCAGTTAAACCCATTAATTTCTTGTTTCTCCTAGATACCAGAATGGTTTCTTCAAGGGCAACATTTCAATAACATTTTGTCCTTGTCAGGTACTCCTACTGATCTCAGAAATGTGGTCAGCAAGACACAAACTGCAGAAATGTGCTGAGTAGGCTAGATCAAGGAAATAGGACTAAATCACCCAGGTCCTATTTAGTAGCTGTTAACAGATTTACCATTTCCCGTCTGCCACAAATAGTCAGTCCATACTCCTAGTCCTCACTTCTTTAATAGACTTCGGTAACATAAGTTATTCACAGTTGTTAGACTGTCACTAGGAACTTCACAAGAGCAGCGCCAGAGCAAATTTCATTAAAATGAACGCATTATCTGTAGCGCCGAATTTCACCCCTGACTTCTGTATCCTGGTTTTAAAGTGAGTCTGTTTGTGCACATCTGTTTGCTGGTTTACAATGCACAGTTGTACCTTCCAATGTGGCCCATCAATATTCATGGAAGCTTAGGGGGCAGAGGATTTGTCAGTTTTGACAACTCATAGGTAATGGTTTTTCTACTTTTAAAAATCTATAAACGTGGATATGAGTTCATTTAAACTGCAAGGTGCATTATACAACACGGAGATAATTTTTCATTTCCAATAATGAGACTTGGCTAGAAAAAATGTTAACGGACATTGGTAGGAAATCGTGATCGTCTTATCATAAGGCGCAACATCATTTCCAAATTTGAGATCCCCTGCTATTAAAATGAAAGATTCGAAGCTCTCGTTGCCTTCTAGACTGTTCGCAGAAGGAAATATAATGACAAAGATTAAATTTTCAGTAATAATATTGATTAGCAGATACATTTTAAATGTAGTTTCTTAAAATAGTACATCGAAGAGCGTGTTTTGTAGCCACTCATATCAAATTGGTCTTTGACATACAAAATAAAGTGAAAACTAACGAAGGATTACGGTATCATGACTATCTATGATTACTGGTAAGAGAATTTGGTGAGATTCTAAAGAACTACGTACAATATAAGATAATAAAGCTAAAAACAATCATCTTTTTATCCTACTGTTTCTCGAAATACAAGGGTTATCTTACAAATATGAGCAAAGAGATCATGGGTTTTTAGTGTGTTTGATGGGTACTCAGTTGACACATCCACACTTCCCCCTTCCTAATTCTTTTTGCACCGAGCATGTCACCTTAGTCAAAGATACCACTTCAATACACTACAGTCGAACAAGCTCTAATATCATTTTAAAATGATCGTTTTTATAATGGGGGAGTGTTGATTGGAGGTGACACACATTCTGGATATTAGATGACCACTGTTATTGATTCTGACTTATTTTTCTTAGGCCTGACGTAGCTTAAACAAATTTGCTAACATGAAAAGAAGTAACACAGCTACTATAAGAAATGCTCAGGTTTAAGGGGAATTAGGAGTCGCTTGGTGGTCGATGTTTAACAGCTCGTACAAAATGTAATTTTTAAGACGCATTTAAGTATAAGAGATCGTGATCGGAGAGAATTTTGATGGAGATTTAGGGAATGCAGATCTCAACGTAATGCTGATGAAACAATTTGGCTATCGCTAATAGTTTACAAATTGTTTTATTAAGATAGAGACAAGACTGAAAGCCTGATTTTATTTTTGTTGAGGGTTTAAATACTTTTGAAATTGTCTTTCAGTTACCTTCATCACGCCACTAGTACCGAAGTCGGATGTGAATCGATCGTTTTACCGTACAGTATGCAATATACAAATCAAGCGGAAAACACAATCTTGACATAAATATAATGGCCCTAGTATTAATACCTCCCATATTCATTACCAGGCCTCTGTAAGTTTGTTTTTTTTTCTTTGCAAAAG